>VYXB01000198.1:1021-31308 GCA_013397135.1 Pachyramphus minor
ACCCACCCACCCTCTGCTGCTGCCTGGTGCCAGCACCCAACTCCCAGGGAAGTTGGTTTTGGCTGGGCTCGGCTCCGGGAATGCACCCGGCCACGGCCGCGGGGCCCTTGGGAGCGACGCCCCTTCCCAGGGGTGTCAGGGATGGGAAGGGGGGGGTCACATCCCAACGCCTCTCGCTTAGGGATGGGCACGGGCAGGTCTCAGCTGGGGGCTGGGTGTTTCCTACGCTGCCTCCAGGCAGAGGGTTCAGCCCTTCCCTATAGCTGGGTCAGTCCCAGGGACCCCAAACTTGCTCGACACGGCTGCCAGCACCTGGATCCTGGGGGGTGCAGGGGCTTTTCAGTCCCTCTGGTTGCTCCGTGGCTTTTACAGCACGGGGAAAGAGGGGGGCTGCTGTGCAGACCCCCCCTCCTCCCCCAGCCCATCCCGGGGTTCAGGGCAGTGTCTCCCCCAAGCTGCCTGAAGCCACACGGTCGCTGCAGCCCCAGCGGCGGCTCTTCCCTCATTTTAATGAGGAATGCATTTCCGATGTGCTAATTATCTCCCACCAGACTGCCCCCCGTTCACCAGCCTGTGGAAATGGCTCGGTGTTCCTGACAGGAGCCCTGTCTGATCCCACAGGGAGCTGCTGCTGGGCTGTGACCCCCCCTTGGAGGGGCTGGGATGGCAGCAGGGAGAGGGTGAGGAGCCCCAGGCCCTGGCAGGGCTGTCACAGGGCTGGTGTCTTTGTATGAAGGGAGGTTTGGTCTTTGTCAGGAGCCATCCCTCCCCTCCCAGCAGGGTGGGATTCTCACCCTGTTTGGTTTTTCATGAAATGTCCTGTTTGGGGTCTGGGAGATGCTCGTTACCCTCCTGGAGAGGTGGGATGGAATGGGAGAGGGTGGGGGTGGCTCTGGCTGAGAACTGGTGTGGTGATTGCACTGGACTGGGAGGTGGTGGGTTCATGCTGGGGGGGTGTTAATGTCAGTGCCAGGCTCAGTCCTGGTCCCCCACACAGCAAAACCACAGATTTCCCCCAAAATGCGATTTTTCCCTTTATGGAAAGAGAGATAAAGGGTGGGGTGGGTGTGTGTGTGCTCAGGTCAGGAACCTGCTCCATCCTGGCTGGACACCCCCACACTGGTGGGGGAGGACACTACTGTCCCCCCACATTGTCCCCCTCCCTCTCCCATCCTTCCTTCCCTGCCCTGGAGCTCACCCCACCAGCCTGGTGGGAAACACCCACCCGTGCCTGCCTCTCCTTTCTCCTCCCTCCCTTCCCAACCTTCCCATGGGAACAGGGCGGCCCTGGGTGCCCTCGGCTCTGGCAGGGACCTGGCTCAGCTCTGCCTTGCCACTGTCTGGGCCCCGTGGTCCCCAGGGGTCACTGCTGTGGGGCTGAGAGACCCCCCTGGCACATCCACAGGGCAGGAGGGGCAGAGCCCGTCGGGGCAGGGTTTAATTAGAGCCATCGATCCCCCTCGAGTCCACACATCGATCCCGGCTGGGGCTGTGAGCTGTGTCCCGTGGAGCACGGCCTGGGGCCCTGGGAGCATCCCCACACAGCCAGGGCTGGTGTCCAGGGAGGGGGACGGGGCTGGCTGTGTCCTCTGGGGGGAGGAGAGGAGGGGAAGGGATGTGGGAGCGAGTCCTGAAAGGGCAACGGAGCTGGGAAGGGGCTGGAGCAGCAGGAGAACTGAGGGAGCTGGGGGGGCTCAGCCTGGAGAAAAGGAGGCTCAGGGGGGACCTTCTGGCTCTGAACTCCCTGACAGGAGGGGGGAGCTGGGGGGGGTCGGGCTCTGCTCCCAGGGAACAAGGGACAGGAGGAGAGGGAACAGCCTCAGGCTGTGCCAGGGGAGGGGCAGGTTGGACAGCAGGAGGAATTTCTTTATGGAAAGGGGTTGTTAAGCCTTGGCAGGGGGGGCCCAGGGAGGTTTGGAGTCCCCACCCTGGAGGTGTCCCGGGAAGGATGGAGGTGGCACTCAGTGACGAGGTGGGGGTCGGGCACAGGGTGGACTCGATGGTCTTGGAGGTCTCTTTCAACTGCAGTGATCCTGTGATCCTGGGTGCTGAATGCATGGATGAACCCACTGAGACTCCTGGCGTTGAGATTTTCTTTCCAAGGATGTTGGAAAGACTTTCCTTTTCCAAGGAAAGCCTGTTGGCTGGAGGGGTGTTTTGGAGAGGCTCAAGGGTGCAAATGGGGAGCAGGATGGGTGCTGTGCCGTGGTCCCTGCTTCTGGCAGGAGTGTGTTCTCCAACATTCTGCTCCGTCCCTGCTGCTGGGGCTCATCCCTGGTGCTGGATGTTGTTTCCCCTGTAGTAACATTCCTACAATTTGCAATTCATGAAGCCTCTGGCTCCAGCCCTTCACCTTCTGCCCTGGGGGTGCTGGAGCTCCAGCAAAGTGGCCTGGTGGGGGTCAGCACCCACAGCCCTGGGGGCTGCGCTTGGGAAGGGCAGTGCTGGCTGGAGGGGAGGCACAAGAAGTGCTGGGAAGTTCTTCCATCACCAGCTCTTTCCTCGGTTGTCCCTTTGCCAGCAGCTGTGGTTGAGTTTTGGAACCATTACCTTTATTATTAAATCACCTTTGGGTAGGGGAGGTGAGAAATGGGGCTCTGAGTAACCTGGTCTAGTGGGAGGTGTCCCTGTCCCTGGCAGGGGGTCAGAACTGGGTGATTTTTAAGGTCCTTCCAGCCCAAATAATCCTGTAATTCCATGAAATGCCTGGCCTGGGCTCCCTGGGGTTGAGTGTGGAGACTGCTGGGCCAAGCTTTGAGGAATTACTGGGCTCACAAAGCTCGTGCAGCCCTGTTCTGGAGGCCTGAACCCCACCATGGGTCTGTGCCAGTGGGTCTCACCCCACCCCAGGTCCCCCAAACAGGCTCCCTCTCCCACAGTATGGGTTTGGGGAGGATCTGGGGTGTGCTGGAACCCTCAGCTGTGCTCAGTGCCATCCAAGGGCCTCATTAACCCCCCTCCTGGCTGTGCCAGGCTGCAGGTGCACCGAGGCTCGAGGGCTCTCTCAGCAAAGGAGCTTCAATGCCTGTTAAAAAATTACTGATTTGCTCCTCTCCGCCCGATGGGGATAATAAAACTTTGCTGTCAGCTGTTTTTATTTTTTCCCTCCCCCTGCACGGTTTCCACTTTAGAATAAATGCAAATGATGGATTTTTAATTTATTTTTTTTTTTAAATTCATCTCCAACAGAAGGGCTGATGGAGAGGGCTGGGTGGGGGTGGGAGGAAGAGGAAGACAAACACTTATGGTTTGTTTGTGTTTTTGCCCCCTCTGCTGAAACGTTCTGATTGCGAAGGAAGATGATGCATTTGGGCTCCTAGAACATCTAATAGCTCTGGGCTGGGAAATGTGGCATCTGCATTCCAGCTCCAAACTGGGAACCAGTGCTCCAGCAGATCTGGGGAAGGGGAGTCAAGGAACATCTTCTCTCCCAGATCCATCCCCGGGCTTGGGTCACTCTGTGGTGTGGAATTGCTCAGACCTTGGAAAGGGACACCCAAAAAAAGGATGGGGTGGTGGGTGGAGGTGAGGCCTCCCTGGAGTGCAGCACTTCCCTGCTCCTGGCAGCCTGGGATGGTGGTGTCAGGTCTCCTCCACCTCGAGTTTATCTTTCAATTACAGCCTGTTAAAAGCCTCCATGTTTCAGGAGGTGTCTGGATTTATGGCTCCTGTCCTGCAGCCTGGGCCTCTTCCTGCCTTTCCCTGACCTGCAGCCCCATGGAATTCCATGGGTTGTCTCCCGGCCCCAGGGAATTCCATGGCTCAGATCCCACCTCCCTGCAGCCTCCACGGTGGGAAAACAATGTTTGGCTCCTGAGCTGCCAGAATTTTCCCTGATCTTCCCTTTGCCAAAGCACCTGATGTTTTCCTTGTGAGCATCCTGGGATTCTGGGCATCCAAACCTTACGGTCTGTGGCTCTTGTTAATTGACTTAATTACCTGTGGGAGGCAGGAATGGCCAAGGTGGGGAAGGGATGCTGCAGCTCCCAGCTGGACTCCCAGAGAGAAGGGTTGGAGAAGTGGTTGCAGCATCTGGTCTGGGTTTTGTGGTTTTTGTTTTAATGGGATATTTTGAGCTGAAATGAGACCAAGTGCAGGAGGATGGAGGTTTGGATCCTGTACCCAGCTGAGCTTGGAGGCAGCTGGCAGCTTGTTTTGGGAGCAGGAGGGAGGAATCCAGAGCTGGGCTGAGGCTTTGGGGAGATGCCTTTCCCAGTGTAGGTGCTTCCTAAGCCCCGTGGGGAAGGCAGGGGCTGAGGGAGGCGAAAGAGGTGAACCACCCAACACCTGGGCTTGGCCACCCCTCTGCCAAGGGGGGGCTGCAGCCACACTGCTCTTCCCAAACATCCCTTGGCTCCAGGGGCCGGAGCCGGGGCTCTCAATCCCGATCCCATCCCTGTGCCAGCGGCTCGGAGGCGGCGCGGCCGAGCTGGGCGGGGCAGCAAGAGGGGGGTGAAACAACCACCTGCCAGTTGTCTTTCCTGCTGCCGTGGAGCTTGGCAAGGGCAGAGCTGGAGAGGAATAAAATCCCCCCCTGCCTCCCGTGTTATTTGCGGGGATGCTGTCACGGCGCTCAGGGTTTTTATTTGGCTCGGTGGTTTTATGTTAATGAACCAGCTCTCTTCTCCCTCATGCCGAAAAGAGAGAGGGAAAAGTGTCACTTTGGATCTTCATGCATGGAAAAATACAGCACCTCCCTCCTGCAATTAGGGTTGGAGCTCGTGGGGGGAAGAGCGCAGGGAGGTGACAGGGCTGGAGCTGCTCCCACCCTGTGTCCATCTCCCGCCCTGCTCCGACCAGCACGTGCCTTTTCTGGCTTCCACATCCCCTTTGCAGCGACCTCCTGGACCCACTTCCCACATCCCAAGCATGAGAGCGTTCCAAGCTGCTCTGCCAGGGCTGGATCTTGACAGATCCTGAGCAGTGTGATGCTTCCAGGAGGGAGGAGGGCAGGGTGGCTCGGGGTGACACCACCTCCTCCCCGGTGCTGCAGGGCTGGTTTGGATCACTTTTACTTCCCAGACAATTTCTTGCTTCCCAGATTATTTTTGCCCCCAGTGGAGCGTCTCCAGCTGGGAGGGAGCTCCAGCACCCTCTGTGTCCCCTGTAGAAGGGGGTGACGGGACCCTGGGGGTCTCACCTCCGTGTCCCCCCAGAAGGCAGCAGGGGGGAGGCAGCAGGGACGTGCAACAGGCAGCGCCCGCGGGATCCATCTCATTTCGGGAGGATTAATGATTCCAGCATAATTTGAAGAACATTATATGGCTCATTAAAAACACATTGCCCAGACCAAAGGCGCTGGGGCTGCGCGGTGCCAGCCCTGCCCGCTGCCCTCCCCGGGCCCTGGCATCGCTGGGCTGGGGGGATGATGGGGAGGCCGAAGGCTGTGCTGGACTCTGGGGTGTCCATCCACCTCTCCTGCCTCTTCCAGCTGCTCTGGGAGCACTCAGGGGGAGCCTCCCAGCTGGGATTTTGGGGTGATGCCGAGGTGTGGGTGTGCCCTGGGGGGGACACATCAGTGCTCAGGTTTGGGAGCACCCTCTGCTCTCTCCTCCCTCGTGCAGCTGCCAAGCCCTGGGTGGGAGCAGGAGGCTCCTGGGGACCTTTTGTCTGCTCAGAAGGGACCTGCTCTGCAGGCCTGGCTGGGGTGAAGGGGGCTGGCAGTGCCCCTTCCCCCCACACCTGCTCCATTCCTCCCTCTCCCTTCCCTCACGCCTCCTCCTCCCTCTCGCCTTCGCTGCTTCCTTTCAACTCTCTCTGTGGTGGTGGGAATCAAAGGCAGGAGCAGTTTGGGATTTTCAGTCTTTCCTCTGCACTGCGTGAAAAGCAAAGCCTCCAAAGGACACTCAAGGACACCGAGATGGTGCCTTCCCTGCCCTCCTTCTCTCCCTGCCCTGCAGAAAGCCGGGAATGCATCCCAGGGCTGCTCCCACCGGGCTCCCAGCTCCATCCACGCCTCTGTTTTGTGCCTCCCATGTGAGCTGCTCAGGCTTAGAGGTGTGAAACAGCATCTTGCCCACCCGTGAGGTCCCTCAGGTGGGCAGCAGAGCTCCTGTGCTGCTCCCTCGAGGCTTCCAAAGCAAATAAGGGTCCCCATTCCTGCTGAATCCCGGGAACACGGGGTGCTCAGGACAGGATGGCTTCGGCCTGGGTGCTGCCAGTCTCCATCCTGGGATGTGGCAGGACCTTGAGCGAATGTTTGGCTGCCTCATGACTTGGTATCTCAGCCAAAACAACTCCAGGGAGGTTGTGGTGCTCTGCAGATAATAATTAGCTCTTTCCAGCTCTGTCAGCCCCAGCTCTGTGCAACAGCCAGTCTCTTATCTCCCTTCCACACGTGGGGAAGCCAAGGTGCTCCCAGGGCAAGTCCTTGGCCCAGGGACACGCAGGTGAAGCACAGATCAAAACCAGGAGCCAGGATCTGCTGCCGGGGTCTCAGGGTGGGCAGCTGCCAGCTGGAAACACCCCTGGGCTCCTCCTCCCCTCAATGCCAGGAAAATACCGAGGATGAGATCGGAGACCTTGGTTCTCCATGCAAAGAGGAGCCGCTTTTGGCCCCCTCCTTTTCCTGTTTCTGCCAGAAAACCTGTGTTTTGTCAGCCAGGTCTCGTTAGGAGCCAGGGAGAGGAAGGATATTCTTGCAGGTTCGCTCCGGAGTGTTTCCTGGCACATTACAAAATGTGGCATAAATAATTAAACCTGAGCTGCAATTATCAAAACAAAGGAATAAAGTGCATTTCGGAAGGATTTTCCACTTATATTTTGAGCTTTTTGTTTCCCTGCCATTGTGCCTTTAAGATTATTTACTCACACTGGGCGTGAAATCCATTCCCGAACCAGCAGCCTGTGAATCCACGCCCTGATCCGCAGGGATACAAGTGGCAGTGGAGTCTCAGCAGGGTGAGGGGGCTGCACCTCCCAACCACAATCCCTCTGCTCGAGTCTGAGGGTGAAAACCCACCCAAACCCAGGGGTGACAGGGCTTGGTGGAGCCCAGGCTCCCCTGGGAGCATTCCCAGCATGGCACAGCAGAGATCCAGCAGCCCTCACAGGGATGCTGAGTCCTTCAGAGCTGGATTTTTGGGATTGCAGCCAGGCAGGGGTTAGAAATGCCTTTCACCCCCCTCCTTCTCCCGTTTTTCTCCTCCTCCTTGCTGGGCAAGGGGGGCCCCACAGAGCCCCCCCAGCTGCCTGGTCTGGGCCATCCATGGCAGAAGTGCCTCGGGGGTGAGGACAGGAGGAGCAGAGCCAGGCTCGGGGTGAGGGGACAATGTCCCATGGCCGTGGGTGGGAGGGACCGGCCGAGCTTCTCCCTCCCTCCCTCCCTCTGGCAAAGAAAGGGATCCTTGTGGGCACCGAGGTCGGTGTCCCCTGCCCTTGTCACCCCGCTCCTCCAGGCACAGGGGTGAGGAGAACACCCCCCCACATCCCTAGAAACAAAGGTTCAAGGCAGCTCTGGGCTGTTTTTCTGGGATCCAGGCACTGCCCGGGCTCAGCCAGTGCAGGGGGACGTTTGGGGATCTGGACCCACGGGGCAGAGGGGGGTGAGCCCTGTGCAGCTCCTCTTCCCTCCCCCTGTCCCCCATCTCTGCTGCTGTCACCGTGCTCGCTGTGGGGACCTGTCAGTGAGGGTGAGGGGCTTCAAGCCCCTGAGCTGGGGGTGGGAGGGGGAGTTTGGTGCCGAGGCTTTGGAGCCGCCCTGTCCCCACAGGGAGCTGGCCAGGACCCCGGCACAGGCTGTGCCACTGCACAAACCGGGGCACAGCGAGGTTGTGCAGCTTCATTTAGGACAAAAAGGTCCAGTCTGTGTGTTCTGGAGGAAAAAACCCCACAGTAACTCCACACACTCTGATCCTTGCTCTTCCATGCCCAACAAACACCCACCTGGGGCTGGAGGCTGAGCCCCACGACACGAGTGGGGTGTTTTGGGGGCTGTTTGCTGCCCGTGTTTGGGATGTTTCCCTCCCTACACGTGGGAACAAACCCCCAGTGCTGGGGATGTTGTGTCCATGGGGCAGAGGGGGGCTACCCCTCTTGTGGGGGACACAGCCCAGCTCCCCATCGCTGTCCATGCTGTGTTTCACTCTCAGATCCTCCCTGCTGCTGCTCTTTTGTTTCAGATTTATGATGTGTTTGCTTGCTCTGATTTATTTGTTTATTCCCCTCCATCCCTGGCAAACATTCCCACCTGGACCTCGGTCATTCATGAATCTCCTCCTTTCCTGTCCCTAACCAGGGCTCGATGGAATTGCAGGAGGGAAGAAGCCAGGACTCTGTTCCCTTTGTTTAAAGTCTCCAGGTCAGTACCGGGGCCGGGGGCCGGCAGGGTCCTTCCCCCCACCCTGCTTGTTTCATGTCTGATGTTTGCTCCCTCCCCGACCCTCTCCCACCTGCAGGGACTGTGGTGGGTGAGGGCAGCACCTGTAGCTCGATTTTTTTGGGTGTTTATAGGAGGGTTCTGCCTGGTTTCTGCTTTGCACTGATCCTTGAGGCTTCAGCTCCCGCCCTCCTTGCAGGAAGGGGATGGGTTTGTGGAGCTGGGGGTGGTGGTTGCTCCTGGAGGGGTCCCTGGTGCTCCTGGAAGGATCAGCTCCCTCTCCACCAAATGGAGTTTGCCAGGTTTGAGGTTTTCCTCGTTGGGATTGGGAGGAAAAGCCTTCCAGAATGGAATGAGAGGGAGATGTTGGCCCTCTGGGGGTGAGGTGGAGAGACAGGTGCCTTCCCCAGGAGCTGCCTGTGGAAGCGTGGCTGGCTTAGGGAAGCTGTGAGAGGGGAAGTGTGGTGGAATCTGTTCAGCAGCAGCTCCTGCTGGGTCTGTCATAATAATGGAATTTATTTCGGTGGCATCTGTCGGCCTCTAATGGGCTGGGTGTTCCCACTGCCAGGCACCGCTCCGGAGTCTCTGCAGAGACTTCAGCAGTTCTGGGGAGGCTGAGGAGTTCACCAGAGCGCTGCCAATCAGGGCAGCAGCTCCCAGATAAAATAATCCCAAGGGGAGCAGCAGAGGCACAAGTTGGTCCTGATCCGAGTGATCAGGAAAACACCTGCCTTTGGAAAAACCTACTTTTCCTCTGTGTTCCCCTCTGTCTGTGTTCTCCAGGAGCCCATCCCGTAGCATTCCCTGGGGCTGGGGCCTGCAGGCCTCATGCAGCACCCCTGGAGGGACATTTGGATTGACTGTCCCACTGCTTTCTGCTCTAGGCTTATCTCTCTGGGAATTTGGTGGCCTCCTGCCCTGGAAGAGGGCGACTTCCAGGGCTGGTGCCAGCTGGAAGCTGAGGGGAGCAGCACCAGTGTGTCTGTGTGTCCTGAGGGATGCTGTGGCTGCTGGAATCCCAGCTCAGGCAGGGCTGTGCCGGGGAGGAAAACCTGGAGGTGGAGGAAACCAAGCTTGTGATAGGTGGGGTGTTCCAACCCTCCCAACACGAGCCCCTGCTCGGTGGAAATCCGAGGGGCTGGAACAGCACTCTGGAATTTCACTGTGCTTCCTGCAAGCGCCTTGTTGAGTTGGAAGGAGCCCATTGCCCCAAAATGGGTGTGGGGGAGCAGGGTGGGGGCACAGGCCGTGCACCCACCCGGGGATCTACCCTGTTCCAGCTCGTTTGCTGTCCCAGAATTACACATGCAATGAAGTTGCTGGCTCGGGAGCACTGCTGGTTCCATCACTGGTGTTCATGGGGAGCTCTGCAGGTCCTGCTGGTGCTGACTCCTGACACATTGGTGGGGAAAGCAGCCTGATGGTGATGCTTGTTTTGGGGGGTTCCAGTCGTTGGATGGGTCAGGCAGCACCTGGAGGTGTTTAAACCAGCACAAGCAGGAAGGTGGAGGGGAGGGGGTGAAGGCCATGGGTAGGATTTGTGGGACTTGTTGGGCTTGTGGGATCTTCTCTGAGCAGAAAAGACCCTTCTGCTCACCCAGTTTGACCCCAGTGAGCCAGAGGCTGTACAGTCTTGGCAGCAGCTCCTGCATCGTGACCATGAGTCCTGAGCGGGTGTTTATCTTCCCAAAGGATGCTCTACCTCGGTTCAGAGGTGGGAATGATGGAGAAACCCCCCTGCCTGGCCCCGTTCAGCACGTTTGCTGTCTCTTGTCTGCCTTTCTGACGCTGCAGCTTCCAGCTCTGGGCTCTTGTTCTGCCTCTGTCGGAACAAGATTAAAGAGCCGCCGCTCTCGGAAGCGGCGTCCTGGCGGAGGTGAACGTAGAGCCAGCTATAAGGTCACGGTGCAACCATGTAATGGTGCCACTTAATGAGCTTGTCTCCCTGCAGAAAAGGTGGCTTTGACCTCCCTGAAGGGTTGCAAACACCTGCTCAGACTGACAGACCCACAGCTCGGCGACGGAAACCGGCGCCGCTCTTTGATCCCACCCCGGGTTCCGGCAGGGATGTGGCTCAGAGAGGCTCTGGAGGCATCCAGGAAGGGTTTTGAGGTGTCTTGGCGGTGTGGAGGCTTGGCTTTTGTTCCCAAAGTCTTGTTGAAAGTCAACAGGATGCAGCAGGGACTTGTGAGGAGGAGCTGGGGGGAAGGAAAGGATCGTCCGTGGTGGGGCTGAGCTGGGGAGTTCCGTGTAACCGGAATGTTGGGAATGCTTGGCTCCTTGTTTGCCCAGGTGAAGGGGCAGCAGCCACAGGCAGGAGAAATAGTGGCCCATACAGAGCAGAGGACAAGGTTTCCCAGCTGCCATGGTGTCCCTGGGGATATGGGAAGGGTTTGTCCCCATCCACCAGTTCCCGCTCTCCTCTCCCCTTCCCGGTGCTCCCCAAGCCAGGATGCTGAACCAGCCCTTGCTGCCTCGGTACTTTTCCCTGTCAGGCAGCCCAGGGAGGAATAATTCACGGAGTCAACAGCTTTTTAATATCTCTGTGCTTCAAGACAACTTTCAGTGCAGTCATTTGCCTTTTAATTAAAATTATTGCTTCTCCCCCCACATGCATCTTCCTCCCCCCTACCAAAAACCAGCCAGCAACCAGCCTGTCTCCTCCTCACCATCCTCCTCCTCCTCCCTGGTGCTGTCTGAGCTTCCCAACCACAGACTCTCCTGGGCTGGAGCCTTGTTGGCTCCTGTCCCTCGTTGCCATGTGGCCACAGCTCCAGCTGGCTGGTGGCTGGGGATGCTCCCACCTGGTTTGCTGCCTGATTTGTTAAAAGTGATGGGAACAGGAGCTCCAGGACCCTCCCCTGGTGTGAACCGGGGCAGATCCGCAGGGGATTTGCACCAGGGGAAGGTCCTGGCTTGTCACTCGGGGGGTTGGGTGGGGTGGCAGCACAAGAGCAGCACAGCCCGGAGCCGTGGGCACCCATGGGTGATGGATTTATGGATCTGCCTTTCCAGCAGCACCTGGAGAGGGCTGGGGCTGGGGGCTGGTGGGTGCCCAGGGGCCGGGCAGTGCCGTGAGAGCCCCGAAATAGAGGTGGGAGAGGCTGAGCACCCCCCTCCACCCCAGGCTCCCCGCTGCCAGGAGCTGGGCTGACGAGCTCCAGACGTGTCAGCGCCGGCGCTGTGCCTGTAATTACTGTCTGATGTGCCAGAATTAGCCCGGGAGCCGAGGAGTTTGGTGCAGACGTGAGTGTCCTTGGCTGCCTGCGGGAGGTTTAACGAGTGCGGGGCCGTGGGCAGAGCGGATCCTTCCGTCCCTCCTGGGCACAGCTTCCCTCCTCCTCTGCTGCTGGGGCTCTGGGGAAGGATGGGAGGGGAAGGGGGGCACCCCTGCACCTGGGGTTTGGGTGGGGGGCAGGAGGCTCGAGGGTGTTGGTGGTGGCTGTTGTGTAGAATCGTGGAATCACAGAGTGGTTTGGATTGGGAGGGACCTTAAAACTCACCCAGTTCCACCCCCTGCCCTGGGCAGGGACACTTTCCACTAGCCCAGGTTGCTCCAAGCCCTGTCCAACCCCCTGGTTCATCGGGTGAAACCCCAATTGCACCTGAGCTGCACCATCAGGCAGCACTGGGATCCCTCTTCCCAGAACTCATCCCAAACCACAGGGCTGAGCTCCAAACCCCGTCCAAGCATTGACTGCTCCCCCCAAAAGCCTTTTATCACGGCAAACCCCTCATTTGGAGCCACACAAAGCCCCCAGGAGAGCTGTACACCCTGTAGCATCCCTGGGCTCCAGGCAGATCCGTCCAACCCCCTCATCTCCTGCTTCCCTCGCCCGTTTTTTCCCACTTTTCTGGTTCCTCAGCTCCCGTCCGTGGCTCTGACCGCCCGTGCTCGGTGTAAGTCACGGCTCCCCCCAGTCTGTGCCAAGGTATTAAAGCCTTTATCGTAGTCCAGGGCCTGTAATTCACAGCACAAGAACCAATAAATAGGAATGATTCAGAATCATTTAGCAGCTTCTGCTCAGGAAGAGCGAGACCAGGACCTCAATTAAGCTATTTGTAAATTGTTAATTTAAGCATTTCACTCAGATGCCTTAAATTGTTCCCTCCTGCAGTTTACAAATGGGTAAAGAGCACAGAAATATAACTGGAGCGGTGGGGAAATGCCATTTAGTTGCTGTTTTTGGCAGTGGGTAATAGCACTGTAGCTAACAGAGCTTTGATTTAAATCAGAGTCAACCAGGGCTGCCTTGAAAGAAAGATCAACCCCAGGAGCAGAGGTGCCCAAGTGAGGAGGGACCTGGTGTGAGGGTGTGGAGGGTGGATCTGGGAGCTGCCAAAGGGAATTGCCTGGGATCTGAGTCCCTGTGCAAGGGATGCTCCTTGGGGTTTTTTTCTTTTCCCCTGTGCCCTGTGAAACAATTGTTACACCTGGAGGAAATATATGGATTTTTTTTTTTTTTTTTTAAGCCAGGGGCTGGTTTCCCTTCTGGCCTGGTGAGGTTTGGCTCTCCAGGTGGGTGAACAGCAGCATCCCTGGGGGGGTCTGGGTGGGTGCAGCTCCCAGGGGTTGTTGTGACCCCCCCCTCGACCCCTGATTTACCCCATCCTGTGGGTTTGCTCGAAGCACAGGACGTGGAGGGTCTGGCAGTGGCTCATCGATGCCAAAAGGTTTTAGGAGCCACGAGACTCTTCCATGGCACTTGGGAATTCTGCCCTTGCTCAAGGGGGCAGAGAAGCTGTGGCTGTCCCACCCTGGGAGTGTCCAGGGAAAGGTTGGATGGGGCTTGGAGCAACCTGGGCTAGTGGGAGGTGTCCCTGCCCCTGGCA
Source organism: Pachyramphus minor (assembly GCA_013397135.1). Taxonomy (NCBI): domain Eukaryota; kingdom Metazoa; phylum Chordata; class Aves; order Passeriformes; family Tyrannidae; genus Pachyramphus; species Pachyramphus minor. Next base: position 14,172 of record VYXB01000198.1, read on the forward strand.
GGAGGTGGCACTGGGTGAGTTTTGTGATTCAGAAGCTCTGGGAGGAGGGGCCCTGTGCCCCCCAGGCCCCAGTGCTGCCCTTGCTGAGGCTTTGTCTCTGCAGAGCTAAAACTGAAAGCTCCTTCCAGGCCCCTGGACCAGGACCTGCCTCAGCTGCTGCTGCAGCTGGTCCTGGACTATGTCCCCTCATGTTTCCTGTCTCAGTGGTGGATATTTTAATGCAGAACTGGGCACTTTTCCCGTGAGCCCCCAAGTGAGGCGGGATGAGGCTCCGCTCCGAATCCCTCCACGGAGAGTGGGATTTGGTGCGTCTGTGCTGAGCAGTGAGCAAAGGGAGAGGGTGCTGGAGCAGGGTGGGAGCAGAAGGACTTGGTGCCGTGCCACGGCGCCGGGTGGGAGCTGGTGGGCGCCGCGGGCGCCAGCCGGGCCCCGGAGGTGTCGCTGCAGCAGCTCGGGGGACCGGGACGCTGTGCCAGGGCTGTGCGGTTTGGGGAACAAACTCTCGCTTCCCGTTTCTCCAGGCGGGGTTTTGGTTTCCTCACCAGCTGGGGAGCAAAGCCCCATCCCCAGAGGGTGCCGGGGCGGCCACGGGAACAGCTTGGGATGCGAGCGGAGCCGAGCTCTGCTGCACCGGCTCCCGTGGGAGGCTGGCGGGGCCCTCTGGGTGCCAAATCCTCCCCTCGGCTCCACCTGCCACCGCTTGGCAGGGCCCGTCTGGGCTCTGTGACGGGCCCTGCCAGCGCTCCGGGTGTTGCCAGCCTCGGCAGATGTTCCCTGCAGCCACGTGGCGCCGGTTCCTCTCTGAGCAGGCTGAGCCATCCTCGGAGCTGCCTTGACACCTCCAGGTTCTCGCCGGGCTCTGAGGAGTTTTTGTGACTTGAGAACTTATCAGCCATCAGTTGGCTGAGTTTAATAAGAAACTGCACTTCCTGGCCCTTCAACTGTGACACGCACCGAGCCGTGTGATGCCAAAGGGTCTTCAATGAGTTTCCTTTTCTTTCCCTAATCTGGTTTCCTCCCGTTTCTGAGAGCAGCACATCGGATCCCTCTGCCGGCACGGTGCCATCCCCTGCCTCTGGAATGGGAAAGGCCTTTCTGTCCACCCAGCTCTAAGCTGCCCCACGGCCCCGTTGTGCCTGGGTGAGGGTCTTTTTCCCACTTGTGGCATCCCAAGGGTTGGGATAAGGTCTGGTCCGGACAGCCTGGCCTGCAGTCACTGTCCCCACAGTCACTGGCTGTGCCACCCTCTGGTTTGGGGCAGAGCTTGTGTCTTGTTGTGGGTTTGTGATGGGCTCTGTTGTGTGAGGAGGGGGAATTTGGACATGGGAAAGTGCTTCCTGAGGAGACAATGATTTCCCATCAGGTCCTTGGGTGGATGCTGCAGCAGAGGCTCCTTCTCCAGCCACCTCCTGCTTCTACTATCTGGGTGCAGCAAGGAAAGGATGTCTGTCTGTCTGTGGCCAGGCTCACCAGGGTGGGCAGACCAACTGCTACAGGAAAGGCTCAAATTCCCGGTGCCACTGGGAATGGGGCACATCCATTCCCACTTGTGCCCAGCGTCCCGCCCCAGGGCCTGCGGGTGATGCTGGGCACGGGCAGACCAAACCACCTGCACCGTGGCTGAGTTCTTGCAGTGCTTTGAGTGCCAATCCATTCCTGGTTAACTCCCCTTTTCCTCTCCAGCATCCCTGGCTGCTTGGCATGGCAGATCCCTGATCCCTCCCCCCGGCATCCCCCTCCCCAGGAGCGGAGCACTGGGGTTGTCCCCGATACCGTGTTGTGGGAATGATGCACAATAGACCCACTGTGTGCGTGTGAGGGCACCACATGTGTGAATATTGCTGTATAGACTGCGTGTGCTGCCCCAGGGGAGCAGACACAAAGCTGTGCTGTCTGTCCCAGCTCCGGGAAGGCGCCTGTATTCCCGCTCCATGAGTGTCCCACTGTTCGGATCCCAACCGCCGCGATCGGCGCCGGGGCAGAGCGAGGGTTCATTGTGCTCCGGGCTCTACACGGGCATTGTGAGGAGCAGTCGTGGTTCTGAAGAGTTTATAGATTAACAAGAATGTGGAGGAATCAGCTGCTGTGTGGAGGAGAGAGCTCTGCTCTTCCCAGGACCCAGCACCAGCAACTGGAGAGCGGGCAGGGAGCAGGGAGCGGGGTGTCCTTCTTCCCCGTGGGCACATTTAGGTGCTGGTGCTGTCTGGAAGCAGCTCCCTGGGAGCTGCTGAGAGCAAAACCATGTTTGGTGTTGCAGGTGTAAATGCAGATCTCACCCCGATGTGTTGGAGCTGCTTTTCCCAGCCTTTCCCTGGGAATTGCCTCACGGACACAGTGGCTCAGCCCGGCCCTGGGAAGGGTGAGGTGTCACCCAGCAGTGGGGGCTGTGTGTGCTCGGGTGGCTCTTGTCACCCCCCTGCCAGCTCAGGTTTGAGCTGCCGTGGCCTTTGGAAGGCCCAAGGTGGGAAAGCTGACCTTTGGATTTAAAGAGAGGCTTTTGCCTCTGGTGCTGAACCTATTTAGGTGGGTCTCAGGGTGCAAGTCGTGGTGATCCCTCCCACTGTGAGGGCAGGACCCTCCTGGGATCTGTCTGGGCAATTGTCCCCGTGGGTGTAAACCTGGGTGCTCAGAGCCCCCTTTGGCTCCTGCCCCAGTCGTGTGGCAGCTCCATTCCCTGGGAACTGGGGGACATGGACAGGGACAGGGACAGGGACAGGGACAGGCAGCTCTGCAGCTCCCCGAGCTGCAGGAGGGCGGTTCCAGCAGCTCTTCAACCACAATAAAGGCAATTTACCCCTCATCAGCAGAGCAATCAGAATTAAAAGGTCACCCCATCCTCTGGCCCTCCCTGCGGCGGGACTGCAGGAGTGAGCCAGGTTCCAGGGATCAGCAGGAAGGACAATTAATCCTTGCTGCCGGCAGTAACTGTGTTTATTTTCCAGCATTTTCCTCCCATAACTCCACACTCCTCAAGCCCCTGAACCTCCACCCTCAACTCCCTGATCCCTGTGCTGCTCCTGTGGCAGGCAGCCCAGAGCATCTTCCCTGGAGCTCTGGGTCCTGGAGCCCACAGGAAGGGCTGGACAAGCTTCCCAGCCCTGCCACTGACCTGCTGCTTGTCCTTGGTCGTGTTTCTTCACCCATTTGCTGCCTCAAAGCTTTTTGGAGCAACTCCTGCCATGTCTGCCTGGCACAGTGGGCACAGCCAGTGCACCAATGCAAGTAGCACTCAGGTAATATTGCCACAACACATAAATGTGGAGGGAAAGGTGCCCTTGGCCCCCAAACTAAGGGAGAGAGGGGTGAAAAAAGCCCCCTCTGTGTGTTCAGGGTGCAGGAACCGGCTCAGCTCTCTCAGGAAGTGCTCAGCAAAGAGGAGAATGAATTTTTGGGGAGGTTTGTCATGGCAGAGCGTGTCATGAATGTGCCTGTGCCAGCCGTGACTCATGGCTGCGGCTGTTGGGGAGCCTGGAAGGGCTCCAGCAGGGAGATCTGGGCTCCAGAGTTTCTCCCTTCTTGCCCTGCCACCGCTGGGCCCTGAGCCAGGAGCGCTCCTGTCCCTGCTCCACCCGCGCCTCAGTTTCCTCGTCGCAAAATGGGGTAAAGCCACCCTGGGGGGCTCTGGTGTGGGGGTTCCTGGGCTCCCAGCTCTTCCCCCCAGGGGCTCTCAGGGCTGTGGTGCCAAGTGTTGAGTGGCTGTGAATCCATGAGAGAGCCCTGGCTGGGGAGGGCTCTGGGAAGCTTCGGGAAGGGTCACTCTGACCCCTGCCAGACCCGTCCAGCAGCGGGGTGTGACCTGACCCCGCTCAGCCGGTCAAGTTCTGGACCCAGCGCCGTGTCCCGGGGACGAGCCTGGGCAGCGAGGCTCTCCTGGCAGGCAGATCCTGGTTTTCCTTCTCCCGAGCTGCCTCAGGGCTGGTGTGGGAGCAGCCGTGGGCCAATGGCACAGGACTCATGGTGTCTGTGCCCGGGGCTGGGCAGCTCGGTGACACCAGGCTCCGGTGCCTTGGACCCTCCAGGCTTGCTCCTGGGCACACTGGGAGCATGGGAAGAGCTCCTGGGCACGCTGGGAGCATGGGAAGAGCTCCTGGAGCGGCGCTGGCAGCCTGTGGCAGGGCAGGGAGGGCACCACGACAATCTGCCCGCGCCGCTGGCAGTGCCCGGCCGAGCCCTGGCTCCTGGCTCCCCGCCCATGTGATGTGTTTGAGGGGGGCACACTGACATTTCCAGGGGATGGGGAAAAAAAAAAAATACCCAGGGACCCACGGGAAGCTCTGAGCCAGAGAAGAGAGCAGGAGTCGTCCGCGCGGAGCGGAGGGATAAACCCAGGAACGGGGAGGAGGGAAAAGTTGCCGGGGCAGGGAGAGGACGTGAGGGAAAGCGCCGGCTCGGAGCCGGGAGGATGCGATGGGCGCTGGCAGAGGAATGGTGGCAAGGAGAGGTGACAGCCATGGAGACAGCCCTGGGAGCCCCTCGCTAGAGCAGGGACAGGAGCTCCGGAGCTCCGGCGCCCATCCGGCATCGCTGCGGCTCCGCTTCCCGGCGCGGAGGATCCGGCTGTGGATGTGAGGTGACAGTCGCCGCGCGGCTGAGCGCCGAGGGAGGTCGGAGCCGTGAGATAAGGTCGGTAACAACCCACCCACTGCTCACTTGGGCTGCGTGCGTGTTTAATAACGACCCGATCCCGTATTTAATTAACATAAACAGCCAACGCAGCCCGAGCCGTCTCCTCAGATTCGACTTGACGGAGACGCCGCGTTGCTTTAAATGCCAAGTGATTAGTAAACCCATCTTCCCGTTTGCTCTAAACATATGCCATGAGCTGCATGTGTTTGTCACACAGATTCTGGAGCCACGCTCCGAGCGTCTCCCGGTTCCTGGGTGCCGACAATGCTTCCTCGCTGGGCACGGCAGCCCCCCGGCGCTGCCCCCCGGGCCCTGCCGAGGCCACGGGAGCCGCAGAGACCCAGCGAGCCCGGGGACTACCGGCTCACTGCCTTGCTCATGGGTATGGACCGGCGTGGGGAGGGGATGTGGATGTGGGAGGGGGGCAGGATCCGCAGGATCCGGAGGCTCTGGGCAGTGCTGGGGTGGGCCCAGTGCCCTGCAGCGGGGGGCTCTGCTCCAGGGTGGTGTGGGCTGAGGGTGGGCCCTGACCCTCACAGGTGGGCCCTGCCCTGTGAGGGGACTATGGACAGGCTGAGGGTGGTCCCAGCCCCTCACAGGTGGGCTCTGCCTGGGGAAGAGGTGGGTGGTGTGAGCTGGGGGTGGTCCTGGCCCCACACAGGTGGGCCCTGCCCCAGGAGGGGGTGGATGGCCTGGTGTGGGGGTGATCCCAGCCCCTCACAGGTGGGCTCTGCTCTGGGAGGGCATGGGTGGCACAGGCTGGGGATAATCCCATCCCCACATGGGTGGGCCCTGCCCTGGGAAGTGATGGATGGTGTGGGCTGGGGGATGATCCCAGCCCCACATGGGGGGGCTCTGTCCTGGATGGGGACAATGGAGCGGGCTGGGGATGTTCCCAGCCCCACACAGGTGGGCTCAGCCCCGATGGAGCAGCCTGGGCTGGGCTGGGCTGGGCTGGGCTGGGCTGGGCTGGCTGCCCAACGCTGGTGGGAGGAGGAGGCCGGGCTGAGGCAGCTGCTGCTGCCCTCCTTTTGCTTGACTAAACCTCTCTGCCTGGACAGCTTCTGACTGGCGCTGGTGGGAGGGCTGCAGGCTGGACGGGCTGTGGTTTTCCCTCCCATGTGCCCCAGCAGGGCAGGAGGGTGTGCTCAGAGCTGCGGGCAGGGGTGGCACCTGCCCCTGGGACAGAGCAGTGGCCTTGTCCTCGTGTCACCTACAGCATCCCCCTCCGAGGTGGGATGTGGGAGCAGGCAGGGAGCCCTGTGAGGACGGGGCAGCTCAGTGTCCTTGTGCCCTGCAGACAGGGGGGACATGTCACATGTCCCCACAGCACCCCTGTCCCATGGTCTGTGCACGCTGCTCAGGCTGACAGTGAAGCCCTGCTGGATCCTACCCTGTGTTTTCCATTCCTGAGTGTGTTTTCCTGCATCTGAGAGGCTTCAGACATGGATCTGAGATATTTTTTCCCAGCATTTCTGGTTTTTAACTAGCTGTGACTAACCAGGCTGGCACGGCAGGCTGTGACCAACCACCAACGTGCTACCTGTGCGCTTATAAATAGGGTCTGTTCTGCACACCCCCGTTGGGAGCGTTCCCAGGCTCCTGAGCCCCCCTGTGACACCAGCCCAGCTTTTCCCAGCCTCTCCCCCGCAGCTGCCAGAGCCCAGCACCCCCCAGCTCCTGGCAGGAGCTGCCCAGACAGGCAGTGCCCCCCAATTCCTGCCCGGAGGCTGCGGGAACGGGGCTCAGTGCCGTGGCTGGACCCGCTGAGCTCCGGGATGTGCATCCAAGCACATTGGGATGGTGGCAGTGCCAAGCCTTTGAAAGAGTTGGGTCCCTCATGCCAAGGCAGAGATGGGCCAAGTGTTGTGCTGGGCTGTGTGGTGTGGCTGTCCCTGCAGCAGCCGTGGTCCCCAGCGCTCCGAGCCAGGAAAAATCCCCTTCCTGAGCTCATGGAGCTGAGCTCTTTGGAGACTCCAACCAGAGCCCAGACTGTGGGGCAAGGGCTGGAAACACCAGGGGTTTGGCTTGGATTCTTCCCTTGGTGGCTTCCTTGTGGTTGGGATGCTGGAGGGGTCACCCCTTCCCTCTGCTCCGCGATGATCCGTCAGCTGGATTTGCTCCGACGCGGCGCGTAGTGGGAGCTGCTGTCAGGAGGCTCCGTCCTCCCGCCGGCGAGTGTGTGGTGAGCATGACTGCACTGATGGCAGGAGATGAGGGCACTGATCAGCTGCCTGGGAAAACTGCACCGAGTGTGTGCAGAGAAGCTGCAGGGCTCGGCTCCGGCGGGAGCATCTCCCTCTGCCCGCGGCCTTTCCCTGTTATGGGAGCTCTGCATCCCCTCCTTTAGCCTTCCTCCCATGGGCTTGTTGAGGTCTGATCAGATGTTAGGAAAAAATTCTCTAAGGTAAAGGTGGGGAGGCCCTGGCACAGGTTGCCCAGAGAAGCTGTGGCTGCCCCTGGATCCCTGGAAATGTCCAAGGCCAGGTTGGACGGGGCTTGGAGCAACCTGGGCTGGTGAAAGGTGTCCCTGCCCATGGCAGGGGGTGGCACTGGATGGGCTTTAAGGTGTCTCCCAACCCAAACCATCCTGGGATTCTCTGGTTGTGGTGGCCTTGCTCTGTTTAGTAACTTCCTCAGTGTCTCATCAGAGGAAGAAACAGTCCTGTCAGGAATTGATTTTTGATCTTGGTGTGTGTCCCCTCCAGCCCACCCTCCTCCTCCTCCTCCTCTCTGCCAGCCTTTCCTCACCCCTGCCCAGCTCCATGGCCTTTCCAGCCCCTGCCCTCTTGCTGTGCTTGCAGAGAGATGGGAATGAGGAACCAATCCCCAGCCCTGCTGGCAGTCTGGGCTGAGGTCCTGCTGTTATCCCACCAAATCCGTGCAGCCACCGGCTATCGGGAAAGGCTGGAGCCGCAGCCTCCTGAGCCTTCCCTGTGCATCCAGCCATGGAACAGTCTGGCACAGTACATGGACACGCATCTTCCCTACCCTGTGCCACAACAGGAGCTGCTTTGGGGGCTCTTTCCTTCCACCTGGACCCAGCTCTTGCTTGCAGAGGGACCCCAACCCCCCCATGATCCCCCCATGCTCCCTGTGCCTCTCTGCCCTCCCTCCCCCTGCTCTGGGTGAAGAGGAACCATTGATTTGGTGTCTTGAGGGGGCAGTTTATCCCTTTCCTGATGCCTGACAGTTTGGAATTGATTTCCAGAGCACTTTGCCTGAACAGCTCAAGGTGGGAGCAGCAGGGATCTGGACTGTGACTGGCTTTACCAGTGCGTGGTGGGGACGGTGGTGTCCCTGGAGCTGATCCCAAACTGTGGCACTGGCTGTGCTGGGAATCCTCCTGGGAGACCTGCAGGGCAGGGTGGGTTCTCTGAGCAGGGGAAAGGGGGATGGAGACGGCAGCTTTGCAGGGCTCTGGGGGTCCAGCTCCTGCTGGGCTCATCCCAAAGGCTTCTCCCACCAGGCTGAGGATCAGGGGGGACCTGGCTCCCAGGGAGACTTGGCTCTGCTTCCCCACACGACTGTGGGTGAGTCACTGCCCCACGTCCACACACGCCCTGCACGGAGGCAGCCACACGGCAGCGGGAGCAGCAGGGGCTGCCAAAATCCTGGGAGAACTCCTGGTCCCTCTGGGACACGTTCAGTACTACTGGTGATGTCCCCCTGCTCCCACCCGGGGTTTGACCCCCTCCCCTCTCAGCATTCCCCTGCAGCTGGACCCGTGCTCTCTGTGTGTGCCTCCCTTGGTTTCCCTCTGCTCTCCGGGCTCCAGGGGCACCTCCAGGCTCGGGGCTGGCACTGCCCGGGCTATTCCCATGCTATCCCATCCCATGCCAGCCCCCGTCTGTGCCACCCGGGATCGTGGCCCGCAGTGTGGGCTGTGTTGGGGCTGTGTTGGGGCTGTGATGATCCTGATCCTGCCCATCCTCCCCTCTCCCTTATTTTTATCCGGCTGTTGGCACCTCCGCAGCCGCTGTGCCTTCCCTGCCAGCTGAGGATGCTGCCAGGGCACGCAGGGCTCCGTCCTCCCCCGGTGCCCAGGCAGGGATGTTCTCCATGCTCACAGGGCGCCGCCGGCTTCGGCCTCGTGCCAGAGGTCTGGGAGGAAGCCGATGGCAGCGGGAAGGTTTTCCTCAGCCGTCCTTCCCACGCCGTCTCTCCCCCTGTCCCGCTCGTTTTCCCTTGGCTGACTGAGGGCAGCTCCTTCCTGCATCCCACTGAGGCGCTGATCCCGAGCTCCGAGCGAGATCCAGGTGTGCCAGCCCTTCCCTTGGCACTGCCATCCACGGGAGTGGGGAGGTGAACTCGTCTCCCGTTTCCATGTGCACGCGTGGGCGTGATAACACCCGGCGAGGTGGGAAGTGGCTGCTGCTTTTTCCAGGGCTGGCCAGATGGGATTTCTCCTTCAGTTTGGGTTTTGACAAATGACATGCGAATTTATCCGGTGGTTTCTCCGCTTCCAAAGTGAAGGAGCTGCTTGTCAGGGCAGTGCTGTGGAGAGGTGCCAGCTGGACTTCTCCAAGCTCCAGCTGGGAGCAGCCAGTGTGCACCAGGACACGGAGTGGCTTCGGACTCCTCGTCCCTGCGCAGCTCCAGCGCCGGCAGGGCTGGAATTAGTGGGATGCAGGGAGAGTGCAGGCAGCATCCAGGGCACGTAGAGGCTGGGAACAGGCAGGATCACACCCAGACTGCCACCGTGCCCGGGCACTGTGCCCCTGCCCTTGCCCAGAAGCCAAGTGGCATCCTGGCTCCAGGGCCGTGGGGTCTGCACTAACCCAGCTGGGAAGTTCCTGAGGAAACAGTTGGGGTGTGTTTTATTTTCCTTGGTTCCACTTGAATTTGGGAGTGAAAGGCACGGCGGGGAGCCCACTGCCTGCTGCCGAGCCCGGGCAGTGCTGTGGGATCCTCGGGGATGGGGAGAGGAGATGGGGGAGCCACAGTTCCACCATCCCATGGGGCTGCTGGGCATGGAGAGATTTGTCCTGGGATGTTAGTAGTTCCTGATGGGTGGTCTTGGCATCAGCTGGCTTTTCCCAGGAGGTTTGTTGGAGGGTGTCCCTCAGCCCAGAGCAAGAGGACAGTGGGGAAGTTGCAGCCCAGTCCCCATCAGCTTTTCACCCTCCATGTTGCTGTGAGGGACAAGGAGACTGAGCAGAGCCCTCACTCCCATGCTGGGATGGCCCCTGGCTCTGTCCAGCTCCTGGCATTCCCGTGGGACAGGGGCATCCACAGCCCGTGGTGTTGACCAAAAACAGGGGTTTTGTTCTCCGAGGGTTGATTTTAAGTGACCAGATCTGGTGGTGGCTGGACCCGTTCGGCGCATGGCGGTGGCACGGGCAGAGGGCACTTGTGTGTCCCCTGGTGAGTGGGCTGCCTTGTCCCTGCTCCTGGGCACGGTTTCAGTCGGATAACCCCGGGCAGCTGGGCAGCTCCAGCTCTCTTTGGATGTGGTTGTGAGGGTGAGCCTGGGGCAGGTCCTGGAGGGCACTTGATGGTCCCGAAATGAGTGCAAACAGAGCGTGGCTGAGCCAGGGACAGGGACAGCTCTGAAGGTGCCTCTGAGCAACCTGATCTAGTGGAAGGTCCCTGCCCATGGCAGGGGGTGGAACCTTAAGGCCCCTTCCAACCCAAACCATTCCAGCATTCTGTGATTTTATCCCAGCAGGTCCCGGCTCGGGAAGGGGTGGATATTTCTGCAGCACGACATGAGTTAAGTGCAGCGGCTCTCCCTGCGCTTCCCATCCACCCCTCCCATCCCCGGGAGCCTGGCTGTGCTGCGGCAAGGAAGGGGTTAGTGCTGAGCAGGGCTCTGGGTGCTGGGCAGCCTCCGTGGGTGCTGAGCTGAGCAGGCAGCGCTGGCAGTGCGGCAGTGCAGCCTTTGGGAGGAAGCAAGTGCATCCCGCTCTTCCGGCTGCATTAATGGCCGGGTGCGGGGGAGACGCATCGCTCCGAGGGGCTTCTATTCTTTCGCCTCCCTTTCTCCCCAAATGCACTCTCCGCTTCCCCTCCCCTCGCCCCTTTTTGTACAAATGCTTTCTCGGGTGATTTTTCATGCTCCGCTAACTGCCGGCGCTTTCACGACCCGCGTGAGCTCTGCTGCCTCATGAAGATTTATGAAACTGCAGTAATAAACTGTGTTTGAGAGAGATCCTTCGGATGATAAAGCCCTGCCGGGCTGCTGGAGGGGGCACCCGAGCGGACCGTGCCGCTGATCCCGCAGCCGCTCCGACCCCGCGTGGCTCTCGCGGGGCAGCGCCCGCAGCACCGGGAAGGTTTTTGGGGGCCTTTCCCACCCTGAAGAGCATCACCTAAAGCACGGTCAGGCTCCGGTGCCCCCCGTGCCTCTGTTTTCCCGGGAAGCAGGCGATGGCCGGACCCTGCTAGCAGCGCGGGGCTGTGCCCCGGCGCAGGTGACACCTCTGCTGGCAGGGGAGGAAGATGGATGGATGAATCGGCAAAGAGAACCGCGTTCCCTTAACCTCCCGCTGCTCGGAGAGGGGCTGGCCAGGATTTACCGTGGGATTTTGGCTGTGGTGGGAGCCCTGCGCTCGGCCAAGGAGCCGCCTGCGGCCCCTGCAGAGCCCCGGGGGGCTGCGGCCCCCATCCCGCCGGAGCAGTTTCCCGGCCGCCGTGGGAGCCGAGCTGCGCCCGCGGGTAAGAGATGGGATGATCCCCTGGGGGGGACACAATCCCACAGGGACACCCTGCTGGACTGGGCTGGGCTGGGGCACTGCCGGGGTGGGCACCCTGAGCAGGCTCCGGCCACCAGCTCTCCCACCCCAGTGACCTACTTGGAAGCAGCCTCGGGAAGCACTTTCCAGGGATGTGGTGCTGCTGCTGTCGTGGGCAGTGCTGTGTGTGGGTACCACTGCTCCGGCATCCCTGCGCCTGGGGAGGAGGAGAAACAACTTTGTGTGTGGGGGATTTTGGGGTGGCAGGATGGAATTGTCCCTTGGGGCAAGTCCATGAGGGAAGGATTAGCACCCTTTTCTCATGGCTAGTGCCAGGGAAGCACAACTGTGAGTGTTTTAAGGTCCCTTTCCCAAAGAACCCCCCCATATCCCAGCTGGTGGTTGTTCCCTTGTCCGATTGTCTCTGCCCGCTCTGGGTGGGATATCTGGAGGGAGAAGGTGGCTGATGTGAGGACAGTACACTTGTCTGCAGTGGCTTTTCCTCCTCTTGCCTTGGAGGGGTTCTTGGATCACGGGGTTCGTGGTGTTGGGGCCGTCTCTCCCTCCTTTGCCCTGGGGATGGATGCGGGAGCGGATGGGGCGCAGCCGGGGGTGGAAGAGCCCCTGATGGGCTCCAGCTTTGCCCTGACCCCTGTGCAGTTTGTGCAGGGCTTTCCAAATCATCCTTTTTAGCAGTCGTCAGAGGAACAGCGTTCCACTCCCGGAGCATGTAATTAGGGAGCAGGGAGCTGCATGCTGATCACGGCAGCGGGAGGAGGAGGAGGAGGGTGGGAAGGAGCTGGAAACAGCCTCATCCCAGGGCAGCTAAACCCAGGGCTGGTGGAGGCACCCAAGAGGTGGTTGCAGGGAACAAGCCCCTCTCACACCCCCCAGATCCCCGTCCCTGCATCTTCCCCTGGCTCGAGGCCTCCTCGAGCCGCTCTCCCCAGCGAGGGAGAGGAGCTGCAGCTCCTTCCTCCCAGTGCTGGCACTGCTGCAGCTGGAGCTGTCAGGGTGGCCCTTCAGCTTTCTTTCCTCACCTTCCCAGACACACCATTCCGATGGGACAGGACAAGGCTGGGAGCCCCTGTGGCGCTCAGGATCCGGCTCTCCCAAGGGGCTGGTTTGGTGGGGATGGACCCTCCGGGCACATCGCCTGTGCTGGGTGTCCCACTCCTCCAGACTGAGCCAAGAGCACCCTGGCTGCTCCCAGGGGTGCTCCAGGGCACTGCCAGTGCTGGGGCTGGGATGGGTGTTGGGTGCTGGACACAGTTGCCCCCCAGACACGTCTCTGCTGCTTTGCGGTCACGGAACAAGCGCTTGAGCAACTGGACGAGGGGGGGAAAGAGTTTTTCTGCCTGATATCAGCAACCCCCAGGGAGAAAAATGTGTTCTGGGGCTGTCACATGAGGGGAGAGGTGAGCAAGCAGCTCTTGGGGCTGGGTTGGGGTGTTCAGGACAAATTACTCCATCCCTGTTTCCCGTCAGTGCCGGGTTTGGCAGCGGCTCCGCTGCTGGTGGGACCCCAGGGCGATGCCCTTGCCCCTGTCTGTGCTGCCTTCTCTTCTGCCAGCAGCAGGACTGAGGTGTCCCCTCTGCCAGCTGCCTGTGCTGCTGTCCCTGGGGGAACTTGGGATGTTTTGGACGTGGTGGATGTGCCCCTGTGACCCCCTGTGTGACACGGAGACCCGGCGGGGAGAGCTGGGGAGGGACGGGAGCTGCAGCTCTTCTCTCCTGGCTTCTGGGAAAGGGGGGGACAGCCTGGCCAAGGTCACATTCACTGACAGGACAGGAGCTGGACGGGTTGCTTTTTGGAGGAGGAAATGGGAGTGAGGCTCTGGGATGTCCCCGTGGCATTTGCTGAGCGCGTGATGTCCCCACTTGGCTCGTAGCAAAGCCCCTTGTACGACCTTGAGCGGAGGAATTGTGTCCGTAGCACACGCTGGAGTCCCATCCTGCATTAATAACACCCGTGCAAAGCTAATATCTTGGGCTGATAAATAATTAAGGGAGAAGGAAAAACCCTCTATGATTTGCTTAACGGCAGCTTGGGAAGGAAGGGAGTGGGGGGAAAAAGGACAAGGAGGGAGATGAATAATGGATCAAGGTTAAAAGGGGAGCGAAAGGGGAGCCTGAGCCTGGTGGAGCCCTGCAGCACACGCTGCCAAACTAGTTCGTGGTGGCAAAGACAGCCCGTGGCAGCGCAGCAGCAGCTGGGACCAGGCCAGGGCTGGGTGACAGCGGCTCTGATGACATGAGACACTCAGCAGTGGCTTTTGGGGTGGAGGAGGGTGCCCTGGAGCTGCTCTGCACGGGGCTGGGCAGGGGCTGAGGGCTGCGGGGTGGCTTCATCCTGCAGTTGCTGAGGAGGTGCCAGGCGCTGGCAGCGTGTGGGGACTTCCAGGCATTCAGCACCACTGAGCTTCCCTGGAAAATCAGAGTCACAACGTGCAGGGAATGAATTATTAGCAAGGGGACAAGTCCCTTTTGCCTCACTGCACGTGTGAGCCCCTGGCTGCCCCCTTGCCCCCTCGCTGCCCGCCTGGGACGGGCTGAGCTCCGGGCTGGGATGGGGCAGAGCATCCCTGCAGTGCCAGGTTTGGTGCCATGGGCTGGGCTGGGCTCTGGGAGAAGCAGCTGCAGGACGGGGGGCTGAGCCCTCCGTTGGGGTCTCTGGCAGGGCATGGGGGGGCCTGGCCCCCCTGGCACGGTGCCCATGCTGACAGGCAGACATGAACCTCTCCCCCTCTCCTGGCCTGATTTCATTTTCTTTTTGGTTTGTCCTGTGTCTTGTCCTCTGTCTGTCTGTGCCTCAGAGCAGTGCTCAGTTCCTGTGTCTTGTCTGTGCTGTTTTAATGATCCAACACTGTTTTATTCCTGTTTCGGTCTGAACTTCATGTTTTTGGTGGCATCCCAGCCCTTACACCCCCCGCACTGCCCCAGCCCCTCCATCCCCCTTGCCCCCTCCACCTCCTGCCCTCACCAGCCCCGTGTCCAGGAGCGGGGACACCTCTGCCAGCACAGAGGGATAAACCCTGCACCCCCTCCCCGTGCATCCCACTGAGGGACAACCCCACTCCCAGCAAGCCTCAGCCACCACCCCTGGCCTAAATAAACCCTCCCCACGCCCAAATCTCAGCCCCCCACCAGCGCCCCGTGGCCGTGGGGCCGGCCCTGACCCCGCTGTGCTCTCCCCACCCCGCGCAGATCCCGAAAGGACGAGCAGCCACATGATCTCAGCGGACGATGCCGAGTACCCGCGGGAATACCGGACCCTGGGCAACGGCACCCGGCGCTTCTCCAACGTAGGGCTGGTGCACACCTCGGAGCGCCGGCACACCGTCATCGCCGCCCAGAGCCTGGAGGCCCTCACCGGCCTCCAGAAGACGGAGATGGAGCGCAAGAGGGACGCCTTCATGGACCACCTGAAGAGCAAGTACCCGCAGCACGCGCTGGCGCTGCGGGGGCAGCAGGAGAGGATGCGGGACCAGGTAAAGGGGAGTCTCCTCCGGGCCACGGGGTGAGGGGAGGGGACAGGGAGCCCTTTGCGGTCCCTGGGGGTGTCTGGAGGGGAAGGGGCTCGTGGAGGGGTTGGATGGTGCATGAAATGGGGTGAGGGGGGTGGTTGTAGCAGCCTTTCGGAGGGGGGAGCGTCCCCCGGAGGTGTGAGGATGAGAATTCCACAGGTGTGAGGATGAGAATTCTACAGGTGTGAGGATGAGCATCCCCCAGGTGTGAGGATGAGAATTCCACAGGTGTGAGGATGAGAATTCCACAGGTGTGAGGATGAGCATCCTCCATCCCCTCTCTTCCCATGAACTGGGGCTCTCCCACATGGATTTATCCTGCAGACCCCAACTTTGCTGGAGAAGGGGCAGCCTGACCCCCCCTGCCTGGGATCTGCCTCTGGGGTGCAGATCTCCTTCCTGGCTGCCCAGGAAGGGGCTGGGGAGGCTGGGGAGCTCAGAGGGCTGCAGGACAGGCCAGGCAGAGGCAGTGAGGGGCTGTGGCTCTGCCCCAGCACGTGTGGGATGCAAATGGATGAGGTTGTGCTGGGGGTTGGCACCGTGTCTGTGCCAGGACATCCTTGGATTGTGTTCCCCAGGGACCAGCTGGTCCCTGGAGCAGGTGACACGTCTGGGAGCCCTTCTGAAAGCAGCAGAGCCCGAGGGATGAGCTGTCCCTGGGGGTGACACCCCTTCCTGGGCAGCACCTGGGGGTGCTGGGGAGCCCAAATCCCCCTTGTCTGGGTACCAGTGATGCTGTTTGGTGACAGGTCCCCACCTAAAGGGGCCCCTGGGAGGGTGAACACGGAGCATCCAGAGGAAATGGCTGGGAGGAAACCTCAGATCATCTCCAACAGACCCCGAGGGAGGGAGGTGACGGCTCCCAGACCTGGCACAGCGGAAGGAATTCCAGCTGTGTCAGGAAAACCAGCAGCAGCCACGGCCTCGCTGCCTCCTCGGCGCTGTCACCTGCCTGGCACTGCCCCCCACCCCCAAACCCCCAGATTTTGGCTGAGGGGCGATTATTGCTCAGCCACACATGGGGCACAGTCCATCTCTGCCTCTCCTGAGGTGGACCAGGGATGTTTCCAGGCAGAGTGGTACTTCCCAGTCAATAAATAGGATTTTTTTTTTTCCTATTATTACAGCGATTTAAGGACTTTTCCTTTTTTAAATAAGCGGCGGCTCTGGAAAAACATCCAGCTTGTGTTGGCTCAGGGTCTGATAAGCTGCAGAGCATTTTTATAAGGTGAAAGAAAGACAATCTGCATTCTGGAATTATCTGCTTTATTTCTGAACCAGTGGGGTGGTGGGGGGTGTCTGGGAGTCTATTGGCACCGGGCAAACCCAGCCAGGATTTTTGGGTCCCATCACTCCCCACCACAAGCATCAACTATTTGCAGCTGGTACAGAAATCAGAAACACCCCAAAATCCTACAAAATCCCATTTTTCTTCTTCTTTTTTTTTTTTTTTGGCCCTCTTTATTTCCTTTTTTCTTCATTTCCCTTCCTCCTCAGGCAGTAAATAATAACAGAATCTAGAAACCCCAGAAACCCTTTAAATGACATTGGGATACAGCACTGGGTCTGCCTGAAACATCTGAAACTTGCTTTGCTGTCCCTTTGCTTTGGTCCCTTCCAACCCACACTGTTCTGTGATTCCGTGGTGGATGCTCTGGAGATGGGATTCATCCAGAGATGCTCTGTGGTGCCTGATGTTGAGTAAATAGAAAGTTAGGAACTGCTGGATAAATAAGGAATAGTTCGAAAAATATGGAAGAGAGAGGAAAATAATATTATGGTGGTTTAAAAGGGTGACTCAGTTGCCCATCCCTAATATTCCTGTTGCCTTTGGAAGTGCTTTTCCCACATGGGGCTCAATGGGCGCGTGAGGACCAGGAACATGTGGCTTTATGCAGATGGATTATAAATCCTAGGAAAAAAAGGGATTACAGCCCCATTTCTTGTCCATAACCTGTTAAAAGCTGTGTTGTGATTAGACCTCATCCTCTCAGAGTCCTGCAGGGTGGGGCTGAGCCCCGGAGCTGAGCCAGAGCTGAGGTGTCCCTCGCTCTGCTCCCAAAAAAAAGGGTCCAGAATCTTGGATTTCAGCTTGTCCAGTTGTGCTGCAGGGAAAGGGAAAAAAAAAAAAGGAAAAAAAAAAAAAAAGCCAGGAAAAGGCTGGAGCTGAGTGTTGGGAACGTGGTGGCGGCTGCCTGACGGCAGCAGATTTGCAGCTGCCCGGAATAAATCCGACTTTGGAATGAATAAATAAGAGGCAGCGCGGATGTACGGCCCCGAGGGACCCCAGGGACCCCCAGCAGCACC
>VYXB01000208.1:0-50972 GCA_013397135.1 Pachyramphus minor
TGCTCCTGTCCCATCAACTAATCAACCCGCACCTTGAAATTACCGCACCTTAATTACCCTGTACCTCCGTCTTTAGTGTCATCACTGACAGCCTGGACCACCAGCAGTGGATAATAATCAGAGGGCCAGATTAGCTCAATGAGTCTCCTACTAATATCCCTCACCCAGGCATGGGAAGGCAGCAGACTTCCCTGTGGGATAGGTCTGGTCAGCTTATAGTGCCTTCAGTTCCCTCAGAAGGGAGTCGCCTACTACAACTATCCTTCTTTTTTTCTTTATAGCTGTGGTTGTAGTCCATCTGGTAGATGGAGTGCAACCAGGAGACCCTTCAGACAGATCCTCTTTTTGACTACCCTCTACCTGACTCTTTGGGTCCAGGACCTCATGCCTGTTCTTTAGGGAACCATGGGAGGTGATGGGGGTCAGGAAGGGGTTCCTTTACCTCTTTGATGACGGACCTGTTTCCATTCCCCTCCACCTATTTGGTTTGCTCCATCTGCCTGATGACAGGAGGGGCAGGGCTTCACCATCTCCTGCTGGACTTCTTTTGGGGTCNTTCACCATCTCCTGCTGGACTTCTTTTGGGGTCAAAAGGGTATGACTCCACTAGTCTATTTCCCTTTCACTCTCCCTAATACTTCTTAGCCTCTCCACTTCTTCCTTGAGCTCTGCCACTAAGCACAGCAAATCATTCACCTGCTCACTCTTTGTACACAGGTGTCTCTCACACTGTCCTGTGGAACTAACGCCAGGCTCAGCCGCTCTGTGCAGCCAGAGACCTGAACAGCTGCGTCCTTCCTGGGGGTTCTGTCTGGGTTAGCACACTCCCCCTGAGAGCACCAGCAACAGCTTTCGCTTGTTTGGAAACCATGGATGGGTCGAGTTGAGTTGGAAGGGAAAAAAATATTAAAAAAAAATTTAAAAAAACCCCCACAGCCACCTACCTCATAACTCACTGTGCCCTTCCTGCTCAGCCTGCCTGTGCAAACTGCTGCGCAAATCGCCACACCGCAGTCTGGGTCGATTGCGCTCAGAGTTTAAATCTTGCATTTTAAATCTCCCAGCAATGAGGAGTTCCATTCCTCACTCCTTTCCTCCAGGCACAATTGCAACAGCCTTTTTTCTGGGTTGTGTTGGGTTTGCTGCAAATGTTTTTAGGAATTTTGGTTTTTAATATGCCAGGGTGCCAAACCATTACAAGCATCTGAGCCCTGCCACTGGACAAGATAAACTGGAGTATTGGCAAATCACTGTTGATGGAATTTCCCTGAGGAAGTTATGTCTGTATGCATTACATGCACACATACTAAGTATGTAAATATCAAATTGGCTGAAAATGTAAGGTGAATAGAGTGTTCTGCAGATGCTTTCAAATGTCTGTCCATACCACTATCATATAGCTCAGATTCTCCCTAGCTTTAATGAAATAGTGCAATAGTTTATGTCTCAAAAAAAAATTAAAAAGAGAAACATCTTAGGAAGTACTAGCACCTAAGCTATATGTTGTTTGGTGTGTTATTATTGCCTTTGCTATTCTAATCCTACTACTTATTTAAGTGTAGTGGACAGTGATATTGTAGGTGATGTGGAATCAAATAGGCTGTAGCTGGTTCACAAACAATAGCCAAGGTGTGGGGTTTTTTTATAATTAATTAGAGAGCAACCATTTATTTAAAATGTTTATCCCATGTAATATATATAACATATATATACTTACACATGACACTACTTGGATTGTGGAGTTTTATGCTGCTGTTTTATTCTTCCATTTTAATAAGTGAAGCTAATGTGCTACTAGCAGTTCAATTGCTCCCACCATTTTTGAGGTATTACTAATTAAAGACACATTTGAAACACAACAAATCAAAAGTAAAACCTGGTCTATCTATATGTGGTATGCAACAAGAGGTGTACAAATAAGCACATTTGCTAAATGCCTCCCATATTAATGTGTAGGCACACCCAGCCTGTCAATATTTGGTTTAGGAATATTTGCTTTTAGTGGTGAATGTAAGTCTCACAGGACAGTGAGGGATTGAGAAAACAGATGTTAACAGTTCTTTATACCTACAAAATCATGGGAGAGAAAACTCTTTCGAGGCCATCAGACTTTTGGGACAGTAGAAGAGACACTGTTGAACATAAATGTCCTCTTTTCATAGATCATGAATCCCTCCTGGTAGTTGTAGGCTGTGTGGATCCAGGCTCACCAGAATTACAGATATTCCAAATCTAAGTGTATGTGTGTGGGATAGTGCTGGTCCAGGAGGAGAACGCTGTGGATGTTACCCCTTCCTTCATTTCTGTTCCTTACTGCTGTTATTGTGGTATTAGACCTTAAGCTTACTTTAGACACCTTTCTCTTCATCATGCATTTTAAATAATAGTAATTAGCAAATAGTGTATACATTGTCCCTAATACTTTTATTTGGATTTGCAAAGCTTATATATTGTTATTGAGTAAATGTGACATATTCTCTTTGCCACATTTAAGTCTCCTCTCCATTTAGTGTGAGTCTGTTTTTACTGTATTTCCCCTTGGAGATGTTTCAACTGGTGGCTGCATCATGGCTTTTAAGAGCAGGGGCAAATGCAACTTACAAAGGTCAGTAGACTCACACCAGTTTCCCATTAAGGAGATAGGTGAGATAAGGGGAGAGAACAAACTCCTGTGCTGGAAGTGAGAAACACAGCTGGAAAGCATGGGTAGAATCAAAGTCCTCACATATAACGATTATGATATGACTGTCAAACCTTTTCCTCTCTGTTGTTTTCATTCTTTGCGATTTTACTTTGGTCTTTGCAGTCTAGCCTTCCTGCTCTATTTCATGCTAAGATACTTGATTGTCAGGAAACAAGCAAAGCAACCAAAACCATGGCAATGTGCATTAGAGTATGTTTTTCTGCATTCAGCAGCTCATTGATAACATATAAAACTCTTTGTTCTTGGTCTGATTAAAGTTTATATGTACATGCTCGTACAGAGGAGAGTAACCTCAGGCATTAGCAGGACATTATTACTATGATGACTAATGAAAAACCCCTTTGTTTATAATTGAGCATTGATTCTTCCCTTGTCCTTCTGCATGAATTCATACACCATACTGTCCTCCATTTGGAAGCTCATATTGGGGAAAACATTTCCTTCCAGTAGCTACTCTTTGAAATTGTGCCCTCATATTCATTCTTCCTGATGATACTTTTCAGGAGCAGAATGTATTTAAATCCTTACATTTCCAGAATTAGCAAAAGCAGTGCTCAGAGCAGGGCTGCTATACTGCAGAGGGGCAGGAAGGGTGGAAGTAGTCTCTGTGCTACAAACCCTTACTGTGGGCATGGGATGCGCAAAGACTGATCACTTTACAAAGGAGTTGGCGATTCTCAGAAAAGCAGAGCAGGTTTTCCAGTTGAACCGCTGCAACTGATCCCTTTAACTCTTTATTTGGATCATGTATGCTCACCTTTTTCTTTTGAGAAATATGAGCATACCCACCCCTCTCCCCCAAATGAGCCTACCAGCTTTACAAAGACTGTAGATAAATAATAGCAATTATCCACTCTTGGTGCATTGCCTGTGGCTTTTCCTTGGATCAGATTGAGTTAGGTGACTTAATGGCAGCAAACAACAAAAGACTATACAGTTGCTTTGTAGAGTACTAATTTAGATTACTGACAAAATGTGTGAATAATTGAGTTTATATATTAAGGAAAAAAAGTTTTTTAGACAGCATAAATATATTTTTATAAACACAAAGTATATTCATACTAAGTATGTATTTTTTCTTTTTCTTTGTAGCAGAATAAATGCATGGTACTTCTGTAAGCATAAAAGCAGTATCTTTCTTCACTATGTAATTCTTGGTCTGAGTAGTAGGGAATCTTATGAACTTCATGAATTGTGTGCCAATATTAATTTTATAAATTGCATTACCTTTTCCACAATTCCCATGGAAAAGGTATTCAGCTAGATGAACACTCTTGGAAAATTTTAATCAGACCCTTGAAATCTGTTGGAGTTCACCTTCTTTAAAAAAATAAAGTATTTCTAATGGAAGCTGTGAAAGTGTCAGAGATTCTTATGCCTTAGAGGCAATTCTTCTTCCATACATAATGGCAAAATTTCACTGCTATAATATATGGGTCTTTAAAATATTCTCTTTGTTGAATTGTAGCTGCTTAGAAGTATGTGAGTTGATCTCTTTTTGTTTGTTTCATGTGACTATTATTATTATTATTATTATTATTATTAACCAGTGCTCATATGATTTTCATAGAACTTTTTGGGGTTTTTTGTTGTTTTTTCCAGTCTTTTCCTGGCCCAAGTCTTGAAAGTGAAGATTTTAACATACCTCCTATAACTCCTCCGTCATTGCCTGACCACTCCCTGGTGCACTTGAATGAGATAGAGTCTGGGTACCACTCTCTGTGTCATCCCATGAACCACAATGGCCTCCTTCCATTCCACCCACAAAACATGGATCTACCTGAAATTACAGTTTCCAACATGCTTGGCCAAGATGGGACACTGCTTTCCAACTCCCTCTCTGTGGTAAGCATTTTTAGTCTTTCCCTTCTGTTCTGCTTAAAGTTGCAAAATTGTGGAAATACAGACCTGTTTGAAATCCTTTGAGGGGTCCAATTCCTGCACCACTCAAGTTTTGGAGTGAGCTGCCCCGACTCTGGGTGTTACATTGCACTCCCTGTGTCAAATCCTCCTCCCAGCGTAGATGGTGGAGGATTTACAACGGAGTTCCTCAAAGCCAGGATGTTAACCTGTGCTGCCTTGCGCAGAACTGCTCCTGTTGTACAGTGTTGTAAATAATGACAAAAAAAGAGGCTCAAGGCTCTGACTTCCGCTGGAGCAGGGTTTGGATCCAGATGGCTGTTGTTCTGTGTTTGTCTGACAAGGCTCTTTCCATTCTCATTTGCATGTGCTGAGAGATGTACAAAAATTTAATATCTCCTTTCTTGTTTACCGCACTTTCAGAAAACAGCAAATGTTATTTCTGATTCTAGGCCAAATCTTATAGCCTTTTTACAGTTCCCAGTCCTTTGCCAGCCAGAATCCAATGGAAATGACTGGACGACTTGCTTATAAAGTCTGTCAAATAGTCAGTATGGTCATAATCTTGGGAAGCCTGATGTTATAAATCACTTCTTTGAATGTTAAATTGCTTACAGCTTCAGAGCTGCTACTTTACACATTACATTTTCACGTGGGCTCTACAAATAATTAGTATACTTCTTGCATAGCAGCTCCAGACAAGATTATTTCACACTGATGTATAATTCTAAGCCAAAGAGTTAAAAATCCCATGGAAGAGGATGGAGCGTGGCACTGTGTGGGTCTCACTGCACTTAAAGCACTAGATGGACTCCCCAGGAGCTGCATATCCCAATAGCCTAAATTAAGAATCTCCTGTTCCTAGAGATAAAGGGTCTGGACTTCTTGCCAAAGGATCAGAGGCTTAGGGCCCCATGTCCTAGCTGGGAGGTTCTGTGCTTAGAGACTGAGGCTGTTTAGGCTTGCAGCTTACTAGGTCCCCATCATATTATCTAAAAAAACATAAATCAGTCCTGTAAACCTGGGAGCTGAGGCAGCACGTGGAAGTTTGGGGACTGAAGAGCTCTAGGCTCAGCTGCTCATCAGTCCCGCAGACTAAAAGCCCAGAACCAGGGGCCATGGTAGCTGGAAAACAGTTTAGAACTGTTTAATTAAGTCATTGCGACTTAATTAAAATAAGGCTGCCTTGATTTTGAGGAACTCTGCATTCCCTCTGAGGATGTCCAACAAACTGTACTAGGGGGAACTAGTCTTTGCTTCTTATGTGCTGCTTAGTTGTTATTGATTTACTAGGATGTTGCACGCTTTGTGTTTGAGGTCAGCATCTGACCCCAGGCTTATATTCAATAATGGGAGGAGTGGGGGAGAGGCAGATCTTCATAAAGACATATAAATATGCTCTGTGGAAGGATGCTGAATTTCACTTGTGTATCTGCAAAGCTGATGGCATGCATTAGAGAGCATAAGTGAAATCTTGCATAGGGTTCTGAGAATCAGAGCTATGAAATTACTTGAAAAAGTAAGAGAAGTAGTTGACACTTCAGTTGACAGACAGTATTTCATTGAATTGACCTCTTTTAAGCCATAACCATGGCTCAAAACTATACATTCTTTTAAGCTATGGT
This sequence comes from Pachyramphus minor, assembly GCA_013397135.1. Classification (NCBI taxonomy): domain Eukaryota; kingdom Metazoa; phylum Chordata; class Aves; order Passeriformes; family Tyrannidae; genus Pachyramphus; species Pachyramphus minor. Next base: position 6,190 of record VYXB01000208.1, read on the forward strand.
GTTCCACATTAACCTCTTGCAACAAGCTCTCAACAATGGGCCTTGAGCATTTGTAGATCATCACAGTGAATTATTGCATCAAGGGCAAATACAAAAAAAGATGAATAATATGACTAGGTGATTTTGGCTATTGGGACTTAGTGAAGATCAGAAAAAATGAAAATCAGATGTCAAGAAAATATGTGCTAAATTCTGACTAATTTCTGAGGATTTGTTCAATAAATAAAGCATGATCCTCGAAGTATCATGGGCTAAGTCAACTGTTATCCCTAACTTGCATGCCCTTTGCACACAGGAGGGCCTCTTACCTAGCAATAGTTTTAACTTAAGCTGGCTTGTCTGTGAAGGGGATTAAGCTGCATCTCATGTTAGTGATAACTGGTAGGATGTTTAACACCACAATTTTGTACTCTTTGGCAGTATGGTTCCTCTGATTTGAATTTGATAACTTGAGAGAAATTAAATTGAGGAAAGTAATTTAACAATTTAAGTCTTCAGTGAATTCAATGACTTCTTCAGTAAATAGAATGACCTCATTGTTCTTTTGGCTTTCCATGGATGAAGAAAGACAGAGGGTTTTGTAGAGTCAGCATTCTTTACTTAGCTTTGAAGCTTTTCTTTATAATCCAGAAATTTTTTTTCTTCAATATGACTCTTTTCTTGTGCTATTACTCGTCTCTCTGTTTCCTTTTTACTATCTCATCAAACTCTGACCTGTTTAACATGTACTTGTATAAATGACTCTTATAGTGCCTTTTATAGAATATAATGCATAAGTTTCTCCAATCTATCTAAACCCTTGGTTCCATATAATTTCTGGTATATCAAATACCAATAGTGTATTTGGAAAGCATGTGTCTCACTTTATTTTTCAGGGCACTAATGAGTATTTTTAGAAAAACTATTCTCAGAAATGAATCTGTTGGCTGTTCCCTATCCCTAATTAATTTCATATCTTTAGCAAATTTTACTTATGTTGGGACAAAATCAGCTGCAGTGCAATGTCTGTGATTGAATTTGCTTATTTTTTTCTTTACTTTCAATATCCTTGCTTTTAGCCAGTTTTTAACCCATATTAGTATTTTAGTAATAATACCTTCTTTCTTGTCTGTGTTAGAACTAGTGAGTGTTTTTCAGTCTGTGTTTTTAATAGGCAAAGAGTTAATTAATGCTAGCCAAATGAGAGAAAGGAAACTCATCTCAGAAACAATGTTGGAAAATACTTTGTACACTGAGTGAGCATTTTTCTTTCATCTCAACTACCAGCTGTTTTCAGACAAAGATTTCTGTGATTTTGGACAGATTGAAAATTGAGGATATATCTTTCCTAAAACCCATTCGAATCTAACCCCATTAGAAGTCCTGGTTTCATACTGTGCAGATGAAATCCCTTTGAGTAAGGATTGCAGGATTTGCCCCAAGCTCTGTAAGAATTCTCCTCTATGGAACTTCTTAAACACACACAATAAGAGCCCACTACCAGCTCAGTGAATTTGTATTAGAGATCAGCTTCTTACAGATTTTTTTTACACTGTAGGAATTCTTTTTGAAAAATTTTACAATGCTGGGAGATGAAAATTTCTCATTCCCATTGATTGTGTCTGATACTTGAAACTGGAATTAGTCTTCTATGGAGTTTTTATGGTTAATTCAACTTTCTATCCCTACTACTTTAAACAAACAAACAAAAAAAAACCCAACAAAAACCAGAACCACTAAAGTCTCTTCTTCTCAGTATTCTGCTGTCAGTTCATATATTTACTTCTGTGTTTGTGTATTGCTGTTTTCTTCTTAGGTGACATACAGACATATACACACATGAACATGCACACTAATTTATACTATGCTGTCACACACAGATGTCTTTAGATGCTCTTTATATCTGGGGTTTAGAAGCCTACAGAATATGTGCAGAATGTGAGGCACAGTGGTATGAACACATGGACCAGCCCCAGCGTGGGACCTCTCTAAAGTCCTCCTTCAAAATGAACATGAATCCTAGTCCTGCTTCTTAATTGGATCCAATTTTATAAAGATAGAGCTGTTTGTTTAGTGAAAATGTACTTATGATGCTGTAAACATGTTTGTTTCTATATAATGTAATAGGGGCCCCTTCCTGGTTTCCTACAGTTGAAGGTAGTCCTGTGAGGGTTTGGTTCAGTTCCAGTTGGGATTTGACCTGCCAGCCCTTCTCAGTTGACATGAGCTTTTCTGAAATATCCAAAAAATATTTCCAAGGACTGCAAGAAATACCCTTCTAACATTTGCAAACAAATGCATGTATATAATATCCCTATGAGAATGTGTGTTTATCTGTAAAAATGCTTTTGGATGTGTTCTATAAAATTACCTTTTCTGTGTGTTCAATTTATAAAAAAAATTATAGACATTTCAGCTTCTTTAGTATACCCTAGAGATGATTGCTTTTTTCCCCAAGAAACCAGGGTTAAAAATCATGATGCTGTTTTTACATAGAGAGAAGAAAAAAAGCAAAAAAAAAAAGGCCCTATTTTTGTAATGCTTTCATTTGTAATCTTGTGCTGATCTTTTTTGAAAATGTGGCTCATGGTGGTATACTAAAGAAAATTTACAAGAAAGAAATAAAAGATATTTCAGTTTCTTGAAATACTTCAAATTTCTGGGTTTGAAGTCTAACATGGAAAAGATGTTAAAAGACAATAAAATCAGGAGGTTTATTTCCCAAATGCTCTACTTGTGCTGCCAACAAAAGCCAACATAATGTATATGCTTAGGTTTATTGTCATTTTTAGTATACAGTCAAGGCACACTTTGAATTCAAAGGCTACTGTACAACTGTTTTGACAACCACCACATCAGTGGGTAATGTGCAGGACATATGAAACTGAAGCAAAAGTGTTTCTTTAGGTCCATAGGGAGTGCAGTACATCAAGGAATTCAGATATATTAGAGCAGCATGAATTTCTAATATGTTGCTCTTATGGAAAAGACCACTGGCATATTGAATAATGCTGCTTTCAAAGCAGAGCAGAAAATGTGATTACAGACAATTTCATTGCTGTTTTTAAAATAAATATTTTCAAAATCTTGAGGTATTTTATTTCATGTAATGCATAAAATATGTAACAGTGGACTAGAGCTAAAGATCTTCTAGGACACAGAAGAGTAGATGATGTCAGCTGTAATTATTCAGATGTGGAATAATAGAAGCATTAGTTTAAAATAAAATGTGTGTCACAAAGGCCCATGTCCTTATATAAAAAAAGGCAATAAAAAGCTGCTTTTTTTTTTTTTGCACACTTTGACAGAAGAATAAAGGCAATGAATAATTATTTAACATTATGCCCCAATTCATCAAAGCCCGGACAATTACATTATACTTTTTCATGAATTATATTTTTTAGATATGCGACCCATGAGAGAGTAATATCTTAAACAAAATGTGGCACTGTATAGCAGAAAAGAAAGCGAACAGCTACTTTTTTTTTTTCATTTTTCATCTCAGGTAGAATGAAGATAGTATTTCTTATTCACAGGACAGTTGCTAATAAATCCGACACAGGAGATTGTTGTTGTTGTACCTGGGATGTATTTAAGAGATTTTGTTTTACTAGTTTCATACATTTTAGTTTAAATTCACTATTCATGACTCATCTGGAGGCTGACCTATACAGTTGATTTTTTTTTTTTTTTTTTACCTTTAAGCATTAATGCAATCTAAGGAGTCAAACAGAATTTTTTTATTTCTGATGAACAAGATGAATAAGTTTCATAAAAAAAAAAAAATTCATCTTCTAACCTAACTGTTGAGATTTGAGTCATGTTTGGATACTTTTTTCTAGCTTGTATTGCATGCCAGTGGTAGCAGATACTTTTTGTCTCTGGTGAATACTTCGCATTTGTGCCTCATTACCAGGCTCTGGTCTTCAGTTTACATCAAAATTTACTGTTATGCTACACAGACCTGCTGCTATCCCAAATTTTATTGCCGTGAGTTATTGCTATCAGAACCACCAAATCATAAAGCTAAGGTCATGGAACATCTTGTGTTAAAGGATTTTTTTTTTTTCTCTTATTAAGCAACTTTGTATTCTTGCAGGATATCTTTTCCTTGAAAAACCCAAGCAACCAACAACAAAAAAAAACCCGCTGTATTTTACAAGCTGGATTTTTTCCACAGAAATAAGCCTTGTTTGGAAAAAGATTACAATAGTTAATGTATGTTTTGTCAAACAGCCTAACTATAGGGATACACAGTCAAATCAGCTGATGTCAGTCAGCATAACTTTATTGTCTCCAGTAAAATTATGATGATTTATTCCAATCAAGGGCTCTGGGACATCATGTTTATCTTTTCTTTCTTCTGATGTCTGCTACAGTCTTTTGTCATCAGAAAGGCAACAGAAAGGATATGTAGAGGAGCTGATTAAGATGTAATTTGATCAAGGTTTTATAAATACCTGAATATTGCATATCTGTTACTGGAAGGCTTTTCACTATGCTACAAAAAAACCATCTGATGTCTAGAAATTACAGCTGCATAAAATCAGACTGGAAACAAAGCATGCATTTTTAACAGTGGTAGAGATATGCCATTTAACTAGTACACTCTGGGAGGTTGTTGGTTCTCTGTACCTGAGGATTGAATTGAAATGGGGCATCTCTCAAAAAAGATGTGCTCTGTCTGGGACTGGACTAATAGACCCCACACTACAGCAGGGGAACCAGGACTGTCCCATGGGTTACATTGTCCCTGGATGGTTCTCAGCAGTAAACATTAGTCTATGCATTCATGGAAGGGATAAAGTTGCTGGTAGCACCTCTACAGTTTTTACCATGCAAAAGAACATCAGCAGGGTGGAAAAAGCATCCTATGGGTGCAGGCTATTACGGACCCCACCTTCTTCAGGTCAACTAGGACAAGAACTGCTGTCAAAGTATTTGTGGCTAGACTTTTTCATGAAGTTAGCTTTTTTCTGGTCTTAAAGTAGTATCTGGCAAAGTTATACTTTCAGTCTCTAAGTACTAAGAACTTGCCTTAAAGATAGAGCAAGTAAATATTTGTACATTACTGTAGGAAAATATTTGTACACAAATGACCAGAACTCTTTTTAGAATAATTCTGGGTCTCATTTTTAAAATTACCAATGAAGCAATTTACTGTCACTTAGGAAAAACAGCATTCTGCTTATTTGAATGTGGATTTGGAGACTCTGTGTGGCTCACATATTTCACAAATTCAGTAGGAAAAATCTTCAGTATAATTTCAAGAAGAAATAACAAGGTGACATATTTTATTTTTGAGAACAGCCTTCAATAGAAAATTCTTTGGTCAATTTTTTTCACAGTGGTTACCCATTGTCTGATAGGAACTTATTTGCTACATGAAAAAGTAAGAAAAATAAATAAGTTTAGTTGTATTAATTACTGTTTTTTAGACTTTAACCTGATAGGCAGAGGCTAAGATGTGATGAATGTGGCATGGAGAGAAAGCCTTCAGTTGTGGGTGGTAGATTATACAACACGTCACATGTGAAATACTCATATGAGTGATTAATACATAAGCAGCATCGTAGCTGCAAGTGTCAAACAAAACAGATAATAGAGTATGCAAATAGAGAAAACAAAACTCTCAGAAAATGTCAGAAATTCAGGGGTTTCAGCAGCAGAGATTGTTGACTTTCATCTGCTGCTTTTAACATTGCTTGTAGTTGTCGAGAACAGAACGATAATGAAATGTTTCCGAAGACTCAGACTTTGGTAAAAAAAAAAAACAACAACAAAAAACTTAGTGATCTAAGTCCTGTAGATGGAATAGAAGTGAAATATCTGTCTCAAAAACTGTGAACCTGATTTTGTGAAGACAAAAAGGAAGGAGAAGCCCACAGTGCAGAAAGGGAGAGTTTTGTTCATCAGGTGGAGTAGCCTCTACTTCCACCTGTTTCATAATTTACATGCATACATTTGCATTCCTCGAAACTGAAAGCAGCTGAGAAGGCTGCACATCCTTCATGGATTTGTACTGCGTTCATCATCTCATCCCATTTTGTTCAGGAATAGAAAGATACCTTGCATGGATGAAACCAGTCCCATTATGCATTGTCTAGGTGCCATGTAAATACTGGAAGTCCAGCCATGCTCTGTGACTGTGCTGAATGCTAGGATACAAGCAACCCAGAACTTCATGCTGGTGTCAACCTGCTAGAACAGTGTGTGAATTCTCCTTGTCAAGTCTTGCATATGTACAGTCATAGATGTTTAGCAAATTTTTTTATTTATTTTGGGAGAAAAAACAATTTCTTGAGTTTCTTGATTTTTTCTGAGTTGAAGGAATTTGAATGGTCCAATTAATACCCTCACAGATTTTTTTATCTGTTTTAATGGTTTTTACAGAGCTTAAAGTATCATCATTTGAGTTTACCAGGGACCTTCTGCAGGAGGAAGGGAAGAAAAAATTCTGCTTGGTAGTGTTTTGAGATTTGGAGAAATAATCAGAAGTAAAAAGTAATTAATTTCTTATTTTTATTCCCTTTTCTTCTACAAGGCAATTAAGAAATGCTTAAAGTGTAAGGATGCCTGCCCCTCCCTGGATGTCTACTCCTCCCTGGTTCTTTGAATAACATAAAGATTCATTTTATATCGATGTTTACCTCTCTATTACCCCCTCTCACCTCCCCTTCATTTATAAAAAATCTGTACAGAAACACTATGTAAACACCTTCTTGGGATTCTCTGGGAGCAGCATGTACATCCTTAACCTCCACTCCTAGTGTGACACTGTACTTCAGCCACATGCATGCAATTTAGGATCTCTGCAACCTCACTCACACACTGCTGAGCTGCACTTTCACCATGTTGTACATGCTGTTGCCTCTATATTAGAACAATAAAGATATGAAAATTAATGTCCTTAATTCATCTTCTGTGCATATCATGGATAGATGCAGTTACAAAAAAGGACTTAATGTATATAGTGGCAGCAAGAAGCATTATGGAGTGAGGAACACCTCTAAGGGATGCTTGGCCATATCTTTTAGCTACCAAACCACAAAAATGAACTCTTTTCTTCTCAACTCAGGTGAACAAAGGGTTTATCTTACATATTATCAGGGTGTACCCAACATTCCTATTTCAGCCAATATGCAGGGACAGAAAAGAGGCAAAGGAGATGTTACAGGTGGTGATGTGGCACTCTGTGTGTGTGCCCTGACCTGGAGCTGATGGAGACTGCAGTGCTCAGAGCACGTACATACATATACATATATGCCTGGATACACATACATAGATAAATATGAACATATATATGTACATGTATATGTAAGTATGTTCACACTGTTAATCACTGAAGCCCTCTGCTGGAAAGGGAGTGTAAAAGATAGGATGTAGCATCTGCAGTATCCCCCTTCTTCCCAAATTGTGGATCCACACTGTTAAACAGACAGTGAAACTAGAGCCGAATTACTGAAGTAGATGCAACAGATTTAATTAACATACAACACATGGCTGCATTATGTAAATTTTTTACCAAATCGCTGGGTTATAAGTGAGGTTGCAGTGTCTGGCAGTAACTTTAATAATAGGTACTTTTGCTAATTGAGTTAACAAAGGAAGTAGCCTAGTTGCTTAAAGTGAGACGTGGCATACCTAATGGATAAAAAGATGAAGATACTCCATATCACATCTTCAAAAGCAGGCTTCCTTAGCTCATTGATATCGAGCTACAGGTGCCTTCACTTCATCCTTATAAAAATTATCTAAACTGAAAAAAAAAATTGAAATTAGGTGGTTCTTTAACAAAAAAAGCCCTGTACATGGAGTATTTACAGGATCGGGCCCTTGATAAGAATGCATCCCTTTTTTAAGATGCGACTTTATTCTAATACACTTTAAGATTACCTTCATTCACACATGAAGAATTTCAGAGATTAACTCAGTAACTAAGCTTCAGTTTCCTACATATGCCCTAATACTCAAGTGTGGGATCTCAGTTTAATGAATTTTATTACACTCCCCTTTCTTATGAAGTAGCATAAAATGTGTTTAGTGCAATAGGCTTAGTCCTGATCTGGATATTAGGTGCAGCTTAAGTTGTCTGACAAAAAGTATACTGTAAAATAGCCACTGGCAAAACTTTTAAAAGTAATGTTTTGAAAAGAAAAAAAAACAAACCAACTAAAAATCCCCACCTAGCATTTGAAAAATTATGCTAGTGGCACTCTGTTCTTCTGCAGCGCCTTTCTTGTGTCTTGAAGTGCTTTGCAGTCACTAATTAGCTAACAAGGTAATGTACACACTACAAATAGGTGCTTACAGTATCAGTCCCTCCTATTTGTCAAGTACTATATTGTAGGATAGAAAAACATTTACTTTGCTAAAAAGCCAGTAATATGTAATTCACTATCTACAAAGATGAGACCCAAGTTGAAAAAGGCTGAAAGAAATAGATCTTAAAGGAAGAGGGAGAAGATGACTTTACTTACTGGGACCCATAACGATGACAATATTACAAGGAGCTGGTTTCCTGTCTGATGGTCAGTAATATGAACTGTGGTGAGAGTCAACTTTCAATATTAGAACTAGCAGATGTTCTCAAATGTGGTAAAGGCAGGAATTAACTGCCATGTGTTACATATATAATATGAAGTTATTATGGTGTCATGAATGAGTGTTTTAAGGTCACTTATAATGTATATAATGGTAGCTGAGGCATTTAAGCTCTCAAGCAACCTGGAAGTGATACAGCAAACTTATTTAAGAGCCAAGGAAAAGATATGGGGGTTGTTTTGCTTGTCCTTGAGATGCAGTCAGCTCTAGGGAGAATGAAGTATCTGTTTAACCACAGAGTGTGATGCCCAGACTCCCAGTCCCAGGACCTACAGGACGGTTCCATAGCACACGTTTCTTCTCACTTGTCATCAGCTTTCGTGAATGCAGGGAGGGGAAAACTCACAACAGGGAAGTTCTCTGCCCAGGGTTGGGCCTGTGTAATTTTAATTGAAGCTGATATCGTTGCTCTAACTTCATTGTTTGTGGTCTCTGCCTCTGAACTACATTTTAGGAGCTCTCTGACTGACTGAAAACCTCAGTGGGATTTACAGAAATATTCCGGCCTAACGTTGATCCTGTCCTGCTCTAGCAGGGGCTTTCCGAGAGTTTCAACAGAAACAGAGATAGCCCTATAATAGATGCTTTCTTTTGTTCATAAATTGCACAAACTTAGATTTTAGATTATATCAGATTAAGGGCGTGCCAACAAAATTGTTTGTCAATAATGATTCACGCTCTGTCATCATAATTCTGAAATGGTTGTTATTGTAGCATATGGAAAACTAGTGCAAGCTGTAACAAGACTGAAGAGAAAAAATATAATCTAATGTGCTGTTTTGAAACAATTGTTATTGTTTTTATTATCATATAATTAAAAGCAATATAGCAAAGCTGTGCTACAGGAAAAAGTTGCATGGGTAACCTCAACCTCTTGGATCCTGGCTCAGTGTGGCTTTAATGTTAGGTTACATACCAAATTATGGAAACTGGTCCAGAGGGAACTGTAACATCCCTGCCTTAATGCAGTCCAAGGGAGAATTTTAAAAGGTCATCTCCCTGTAAGCAGGATACTCCATAATTTTGTCATTTCTGACAGATGTTTCTCTAACTTATATTTTAGAGAATTCATCTAGACTCCTCAGGCAAGCTCTGGATACAGGTCTTCACCCTTAAAAATTCACCATTGTATACATAAAACCCAGCAGGCATTGGAGATTAAGGAAGACCATTTAATCTTTTTAATTGTCTGTTATTTATTTTTAAGGTGTGCTTATATATAGGTGTATATATTTATATTTATTAAACGTGTATCTATCAAGAATGTATGATAGGTAATAGATGTTGGTGGAACAGCTAGGAAATAAATAATCAAGAGGATGTATATTAACTCAGACTGTTTTAGTTCATAGCTGATTTGATCATTTAAGAAACAGTAGAAAAATAATCAGCTTTTCCCAAATCTTATTAGCATATAATTATGATCCAGACTGTATTAGCCCATAAACTATACTGAGCAAAATAACTCTTCTTCTGAAGGTTCTGATATAATGTGTTATTTTATGAAATTGTTTATGTGCATAATTTAAATATTATATTTCTTTATCATCATCCATTACTAGATGTTTATGACACTTAAGGAATGTCACTGCAAGTAATGGGATAAAAATAAGCATAAAATAAAAATGGGTGAAGGTTGGGGAAAAACCCTTGTAATGGCATCCAAATAGTCTGCCACGTAGTGTTAAAGCACTGGAACATGTATGAATGGGAAAATCCTGCACTGGCTGAGAGATGAGTTGGATGATTTAACAGACCTTTCTTTGAGATGTAATTTCTATAACTGGTTGATCCGTACACTAGTGTTCAGATATTTGGACTTATTTCTTGTTTGTCTGGCAAATTGTTTCTTGTGAAAGGTTATAAATTACAATAAATAGACTTTGTAGAAGATGAGCTACATGATATACTTGGAAAGAGTTTTTCAGCTGACATTCAAGACATTAATGCCAAAGCAGAAAAACCCAATAGAGTCCTAATCCCATGGCTTTGCTTGAGTGCAGTGCTAGGAAGGTGCACTGCCATAAATAATATTTACATTGAATAGAATAGAGAAGGTAAAACGGAGGACCGAATGTTACTTACTTAAAAGAAGCTTTTCCTACTGATTTTGCAACAGATTCACTGATATGGAAGGAGGAAGGGAGGTGGGGAGAAAAGGAATGGGGAAAGAAGGAAAAGCAAGCATTTATAAAAATGTTGATATAGTTAAAATTAGATCCATTTTAGAACCAAAAGTTTTATGCAGAAACTGACAGAAGGATACACAATAATTATAGTTTGCTGACAAGCTGAATAGAGTTTCCTTTTTTTATCTTATGGTTTTAGGAAACCAAACTGTAAATAAATATGCAGTTTGACAGATTGTAATTGCAATCAGCGAGGCGTCTTTTCATTTAATCAGATAGTGTTATTAAAATGGGGTTACAATTAAACATTTTATAGTGTGACGTAGAACTCTATTAAAATTCTCCAACAAACAGTAATTTGCATTTGATGCTTCCATTTCCATTTCCATTTCCATAAACATTATTGGTTGTGACCTTCCACTGGTTAGGTCTCAGTTTGCTGTTCTCTTACTACTTTGATACTTGATATTAAGTACCCTCTTTTTTTTTTTTTTTTTTTTTTTAACTTCACAATGAAGCGTAAACTTTTTTTTTACCCTTCTTAAAACTGCATGACATTGGCCAAAGCAGATTTGCACCAGAGGAGATGTGAAATTACCTAAGCATAAATTGTCTTAACTCTAGTGTAGTTTGGATCAATTGTAAACATATATCTGATTGACAATTAAATGTTTCAAGGGAAAGTAATATGGCTTTTGAAACGTATACATAGCATTCATTACGTTGCTGCACCTCAGACATTACACCAATTTAAGATGACACAAAGCCTCTGGTTTCCCCCCCATCTTTCTGTGGATGTGATCTGTGATGCCAAGAAAAAGGAAGTCTTTGAAGCACTATGATTCTACATCTGTTATTCCCATTTTGTTCCTCTATTTTGTTCCACTATTTGTTCTCATAAACTAAGTAGGAGCATATGAAGTGAGGAGTTCAGTATTCTAAGACTTTTTCAGGTAACTTTTCTCTGGGATCACGACCCTTTAAGAGGTTGAAAAGAGCAAGGAGAATCATTAGGAGATACAATTTTTGAGCCATTCTTCAGATGCACACCAACTCCACTAATTTGAAACTGTGCATAGCAAGTGTTTGGAGTGAAGGGAGTGAGTGATTGCATCAGCAAAGGGTGAAAGCCTTTGAAAATCAGGCAACGAAGCTACTGGCATTTTCCTTTGGTGGACATTTTTGGAGAGAACATCAGTGGTTTGAGAAAAGTCAGCATTTTCCTTACTGGAAAATAATCAGGCAGTGGTTATAAAACATACATTCTTGGTTGTTGTCACTAGTAATAGACAAAGGGATTGTCAAAAAAAATGGGGGAAAAATCAAGTATGCTTTCTTTTGGTGGAAAGTGAAGTTGTATGAGTATGTGAGAAGATGAAAAAATTGAAAGAAATAATTTGCTTTATCACATTATGCATTTATTTTGACTTTGCATTATTCTTGACTTGGAACCTCTTAACTTTTTCCTACTTTTGGACAGACACAATCACTGTAGAGTAGATTGATGCAAAGCCTCTAACTCCATAATGCATTCCCATCAGTTTTTTCTCTTCATTTCTGTGCATATATGCAACATCTTCCCCTGCTTTTTCCTTCAGATAGCTTTCTGAGGAACAGCTTTCAAAAGGTTTGTCAGAGGTAGAGGTCTTCCACCTTCATGCCATGTGATTAAATAATTGTATTGCCAAAATACTCAGAAATTCAATAGTCAAGGAAAAATATAGCTGCATAGCAAAGGAAATTTTGAATTGCACCTCAACAACAGACAGGATAAGCAAAAGGCTTGACTTTGTTGTTCCTTTCCAACATCAAAACAAACAGGGCTGTAAGGGTTCTCTGATTGATCCTCTCTGCACAACACAGGATTACTGCCCGTGCAGCTTCAAGATGAGATTGAGGTCACCAGCCTCTGGTAGGGGAGTGCTGTAAATGGCTGAGGAAGAGAATTTATGACAATGACAAGCCCACACATGTAAATAGGAAAGTGATGTTAACAGGTAGATGGAAAAAAAAAAAATGTAACCAGATTCTCTCCAAGGTTACTTGTATTTTTTCTAAAATAAATGAAACATATACCTGAGTCCAATGTTCAAAACAAGAGAAAACTAATACCTCTGACCTGCATATAGTGGCTTTTTAAGAGCATTCCATGGTGTATAAAGGTGTGAAAGAGAAGATAATCAGAATAATTATCTAAAATTAAATCAGATTGCAGGTTGATCCCAAAGAAACAGATCCATCCTAGGGTTTTGTAGTGCTATCCATCACTGACAATATCTAAGCACTCTGTCTTACCTTATAATATCTTTGTTATTTATTTGAAAAATATACAATTGTGAAATTGTATTCATGCTTGGGCCCCTTTGGCTGGTGTAAGGAAGTATTTCTCAAGAGGAGAAAAGGCCCGAAACAACAAGACGGCAAACGTACGTGATATTGGACATTTAGATTCAACTGAAGCCTAAAGTTTGTTTTAATAATACAAAGAGAGGTGCCTGATCTAGCACACATGTATATGTCTTTGAATGCCATGTGTTTTAAAAAGATGGAAACTGCACAGGATATATGTTTTCTTCATGGTGTTTCTTTGTATTTTCAATTCTGTACCATATATTCACACACCACTGTGTGTTACAATCAAGCTTGTTTGATTACTTTCAATTTGTGCCATAGGATTTTGTCACTCTTGCTGAAAATTTCAAGACATTTTACTCCAGACTCATTCTTTTTTCTTTTCCCCTCAGATTTATTAACTACCTTTAGAAGTAGAAAAGTCCAATTTCGATCATGTTAGAAATAGCTCATTTTAGACAAGTACGTGCTGCTCTGCTTACAAAACATATATGAGTGGAATATGCAATTACCACAACTCAGTTTCCTGCCACAGAAACATTTCAGCATTATAGCATTACAGAAATAGAATGACATGCATAATGAAAGATTTCAAGATTCACCCAAGGCATTTATTCTCTTCACCTTAATGTTCTCAGCAGTAGCAGAGTATCCATTAAAAGGTACGATGAATTATGGTTGCTTAGCAACCACGGAGAGCTTGTAGCAGCACCAAAGAATGAAATGGCTGGTTGATAAAATGAATTTTCTCTGAGCATTAGCCTGTTGAAACTGCCTTTTCTTGTGGAACATAAAGTGCATTTATTTGTCTCATGCATTTTTTATTAGAAAATTATTTGAGTTCCAGGGACTTGAATCGTTTTGCTACAGGAGATATTTGATTTTAATGTGTTGTACTAAAATAAGTAATAAAAGACATTTTCTTCAAAGTGAAGACACCAAGCAAACCTAGGTAGCTCCTTTTGAAGTTGGGAATAAAATCTTATATAAGGTATGTCATTACTTATTTCTAATTAAGAGTGACATTAGCTAGGGCTTAAACTTCAATTTTACCTTTGAAGGAAAGTTTGAGACAGTTAGCCAATATTCAGTGAATAAAAGGAGAGGTTTGGAATTGATCTCGTGGATTCATCATGAGTGAAATAAACTTCTCTTCTCTCTTCCCAGATGGTATGGTAGCAGTGTCTCAGAGAAGGTCAGAAGTGGTTGCCCATTCATACTTTGCATTCACTACTTGTGTCTGTGCTAAAGATGTGTTCATCATAGGTTTCCATTCAACAGGGAGGAGATATTTAATTTTCCACTGAGACTCTCTGGGCATTCAACAGCAGTCAGACTTGGATGAATATTTTTGGCAGAAAAGGTTTCTGTTGGAAAATGCCAGAACAGTGAAACTAGAGTTGAGGCAAGGGGAATATATCTGTTGTGATCAATCTTTTATTGCCAGTATTTTCTGAGAAGCAGGTCTGTATGGCCAAGATGTGAGACAAGGGAGATCAAATGAGAGTGAGACCTGCCCATTCTAGAATATCCAGAACATCCATCTGGATCTATGAGACTTATTTAGGCCAAGAACTTAATTTTTTTTGTTTTTGTAGCCCATAAGAATGCCCAAGTGATTAGTTGTTATTAGTTAATAGTCGAGACTCAAGATGGTGTTGTAATTGCTCTTTTACAATTTAATAAAGGTCTTTTAATGTCTAAAGGCTCCAGACCTTACTTTACTGTTGAAAATAGTCCTACTGACTCCCATGTGAATACCTGGGTGAGAAGCAACTGCAACCCTGCTGCTGCATGGAGGATCAGTAGACTCTGATGTGCTGAGAGTGTCCTGGGCTCTCTGTGAGTTCTTGGTGTGACCTGGAGTCACTAGTGACTTTTATGACTATCCCAGGCAAGGTTGTGTGGCTGCAGATTGCAGAGTGAGTCCAAGTAGCACCTAAGAGGAATGGCTGGGAAGCCAGGGGTGTGGAAAAGTCCTCCTTGTCTTAGAAGTGTATCTCAAATTCTGGAATGAAACTAGAGTAAGAAAGCAAATTTAAAAATCAGGATGAGATAAGATGACTCATTTATGTCCTACCTGCCTGTCAGGAAAGAATCAGAGTGAGACAGCAATGAAAAAATTGAAAGGTCTTGCAGTGAGCTGCCTTGTCATGGAAATTTTCGACCTATACTTCTGTCTCCAGACAGAAATCTGGTGATGCTGCTGAGAGTACTGCTATCAATTGCTCTTGGGGAAGTACAGGACTATTGCAGTTAACATGATAGCAAACGTTGGCAGCCTAACAGAAAACAGATTTTAGTTGCGTTGACAACATGGCAACATTTTTTTACAGAACATTTTTTACTGCAAATGAAATGCCCTGGGAGACACATAACTAAAGGCAATGATAACCCTTTTGGACTAAAATATAATTCCACTCAAGTGAAAATGAAAGGAAACTGATATTAAGCAGTAAGATCTTTTCTTTTTAAAGTATGTGCTAATAATCAAACATTAAAAGTGAAACTTCCGTCATCTACAAAGGTGCAAATTAAAATTCCAGAGAGACAGCTTGACTGATTTGTTTAACAAAGAGTTTAATACAGCAGAATCCCACTTGAACATAAAACTATTACACTCACAATAATCCTGTCTAGCTGTTGGGAGATCCAAATTAAAACTCTCACTGATATTTGCTTAAATCTCATAAATTGAACAGAATTAGAGCATATTGAAGTTGTGTATTTACTGTGATCTTACTGTCTAATAGGTTTTTAACAATTTAAAATGATGACTGAAAATATGTATTTTCCCCTTAGATGATTCAAGTAGTGTCTATTTTATTCCCGTATTCTAATTTAATACCCGCTTGTTTATTAACTTACCACTGTCAACATGACAAGGCTGTATTGAATGCAGACTAAATGTTCCATTTAAACAGATAATTTATTTTCTTATTAGTATTAAGGTGTTATGAGGAGATTATTCAGTTGAAGTTGGTGGATTAATAATAGTACTTCTGAAGGAGATATTTTCATGCTCATTTACTATGTTCCATTGTTTCCATTCATACATATAGAAGAACAGATGTTTGTTTCTTTTCCAATTTTGTGATTCTGATGATTTAGTGGCAATATTACTTACTGTGTTCTGTTCCACTACTCAGTATCCTCTGGAGGACTTAATTTATGTATTTTTTGGTATGAAAATCTCAAAATTCTATGAAGACATGAAATTCATAGCAGTTTAGGAAAGGAATTGCAGTCCTACGGAACATCTCAAATGACTGGCAAGTATTACAAAATTAAGATCTGTGACCTCTTTTCTCCAGATCAGCTGCAGTGACATATTCAAGTCTTTTAGGTTGGATGAGCAAGTAGAGGTTTTAAATTTGTTCTTCTCAGTAAGATTCCCCACATTTTAGTTAGGATACATTGCAGATGTTGACTAAAAAACAAAATAAATCAGGAGTGATAGAAGTAAAAATGTGATAAATTAGTAATATCAGATAGCCACTACTTTTTCCAGGGTTTGATAGTGTGTCAAAAATAGTCTTGGCATTCATGGTGCAGTCTTTCTTTTTTGAGACTGATCTAATAAAACAAGAATGTGCATACACCCACCTAAGAAGTAATCATTATTCATGGTTTGTAGGAAAAGGTAGAGTTCCAGGTCTGCAGTTCTTGCTCACAGTTACATTATATAAGGAATTAGATTAGTGTAATTTATGAAAATGTGCAGTTGTGCCAGCTGGAGAACATAGACTCAATCCCATCTGATGTTGCACATCAGCAAGAATTATTGAACAAGGAACTAACCACCGTTGCAAAGCTCCAGTTGCTATAAAGCAGTGAGCAAAATTAAAGCAGTAGAGAAGGCTTGTTTTATGAAATGCCCAGACATAAATAGCACCAAAAAAGGACTGAAAGTATACATTTGTATGTGAAGATAGCAGTAACAACAAAAACTGTTTCAGTACTTTGGCTATGGCCCTCTTCCAAAAGAACTTGTTATATCAGAGAAACATAGCTAATGCATTTTTTGCATGAATATAATAAAAATGGAGTGTGATTTGACCAAATGCACTGACATAACCACTGCATACATTTATGTGAATCTGTCAAATGTGAAGCATGTTGCATAGAGCACTCTATTTCTTACAGGTGCCTGAATAAATAATGCACATAAGCCTCCTCAGAAACAAAGTCAATAACAAGCTGTCTGGTTACATGTACTTTTTATATGACTTCTGGTTAACTCAAAAGCCCCAAATATGATATACAGAGCTCTGTGTGGGTTTGAGATGTTCTCTGGGGAACCTTTATCTGCATATAGGGTCTTTTTTAATATGTGACAGTTTTATATCAAGGATAATGATCTTCATATAATAAGTAATCTAAATACAGTCAAACTCATCATGAGTGAACATGGTTTATTTGGTCAAACTGTTTCATAGATCAAATTTCTTTTCTTTCAAATTTCATAGATCAAATTTTTTTTAGTACTTACATTAAAAAGGTTATTTTTGCAATTTGCTGGCATGTAATGTATGTACAGATAAAAATGGAAGGCACATCATTCTGGTTTTTCTGTTGACACATGCTGCAGTCTGTTGGGAATGTTGTAACCAAGAAAACCACCTCAAACCACAGACATGCCAAGTAATGCTGCATTGTTGTATTACCATCCAGAAAACATTGGGAAATTCAGGGTAGTGAACAGAGAGGCAGTGAGTAATATTTGGTAACTAATTCAGTTTCATTATTCTTACTAGTAAATGAAGAATTCTTGGAAATGTCTATTCAGTGCAATTCTTGAAAATATATATGCTGATTAAGGGTCTTACTACTTCCAGTTTTAGTCCAAGACAGCTTTTTCTCATATCAGCTTTACAATTGCTGTTTAGGTTTATGCCAAGTCCTTTAAATGTTGGCTAAAAAGACTAGTTTCAATTTAGTCATCAGAAGGAGACATATGGTAGATAAATATGTGTAAACAATATCTCAAGCCTGGTTCAGAGTATGGGTTAAAGACTGACATAATGACCAGCAGCAGAGGCACATAAAAAACTATGTCAAGTTTTGAGAAGCAGCTATTCCAAAACAAAGAAAGTGCTGTGCATGGCAGAAACTTAATGTTCATTTACCTACTGAGATATTTAATTTTCTTTTAAAATAGGACTGAATTTTCATTTTTCGGCTTAGTGTCAGTCTGTATATATTGTATATCTGTTTTGTGCATACAATAACAATTATTTGTGGAAGTTTCTTAGTTGCCCAAAGAGGTAAATGTGGCGTTTTAGGTAGTTGGATGATCATCCAGCTATGAGGAAATGTGAATCATAGTATTCATCTGTACTTATTCATGTCCATGCAGAGTGGAGAGTATCATAGTCAAACATCAATTTGCAAGTTTAATGATAGAATGGAATTCTGCCTTCATATTGATATTACAGTCAACAATAATGTGTGTACATATCTGAAAGGCAATATGATTCCTTGGGTGCTAATAGAGAAAATCAAATGAAAATCAGCCATTTCCAATTACAGATGGGGGAAAACAATAAAAAAAAAGGGGGGGGCCTTTAAAGATAATATGAAAATGGGAATATGAGGTGTTTCATGCTTGATTTCCCATCCCTGAAACTTCAAGTTTCCAACTGCACGCAATCTGCAAAGCTACTTTTAGTTGAAAAATCGTGTTAAGATTTTTTCAGAACAGGTGTGTTTCTCCATCTTTAACCTTACTGCCTACTGCACTAAATACAGGATGGGGACATGATGTCTCTGGTGAACTGCTGAAAGATCCTTCAGAGAACTTCTCAGGCTTCCATAGTGTTTCTACCAAATTCACATAGTTCCTCTGACAGGTCACAGCCCAAACTACAGGCAGGTTAAAGTGATTGATGAAAGAAGAGATCAGATTAAGGACTTAATGACTGCCAGAGAATGCTACTACTAGGTCTTCTAGGTCATGAATCAAACCTCATTAAAATATTTGGAAAGGCTTGAAATGCTTATGATGGCCTTTAGGAAGGTCCTTTGTTATGCATAGAAGTGGTCTTATCTTGGTTTTTACATTTGCTTGAGAAATTTCTGTATGTTCCTCTGTTTCTCTGTCTGAAATGGGGGGAAAGATGTTTATCTGCATCACTGGGGCTTAGTAAGTGTTTGCAGGGTGCAGTTAAATAGAGTGGTGGGATTAAAAATGTATGTATTAAAAATGTATGTAAAAAGTCTTTTGTGCTTACAAATCCTGCATTGTGGATCCCTTGTACAAATAAATTATCTGCTTTACCTTTCTCATTGTGAAGTTAATGCATTTTCTTAACCTTATACCTGTTTGTTTTGTTGGAGAAAGCAGAAGCTGTTCTGCTTCTGTATTCTTCCTCAGTGCAGAATTTGAGTTGAAGGATTGCATTTATTTTATCTGAGTAGGGGGAAAAAAACATACCATCAAACAATACACATAGTATAAAAAAAGCTCAAAAAATTGTGTCAGTCTCTGCTTCCCAGGTCTTAATCAAGGATTTCTCATCTTCATTCATTATCATTTTTTCCAGAGGAGATTGAGATAAATGTCATTATGATACATCAATTGCAGGTACATCTTCCACTTGGAAGAGGTGATGGTGTCTGTGTTAGACAGACAGAGTAAAAAGGGCCAAAATTTTCCCCCATGTAGAGAATGGGCTATAAAAGCGTGCAAGAATTTGTGCTATGTCTTTGTGGATCTGCACACTGCTATGTCCTGGTATATGCCTACACACTTCTACTCGTGGCCATCCCTCCTTTCCGGAGGCTGTATATGGCATTCAGAGAATCCACCTCAAGAGGAGTTCTGGCTTAGGACAGCATAACCAAAATCTTCCTCGTTGCTGATATGGTTCAAGAAGGGGGATTACAGGTTTATAGTAGCAGCAGAAAGGAGCACATGGTAGTCAAAAATGCCTGGGAATAGTGCTCATGAAGGAGGTGCTTCAAACTGTTTCATGAAGGAGAGTAGCATAGTGGTTGCCTGTGGGGGAGCACTCTGAGAAGCTGGAGGGCTGTCCAAAATCTATCCTGTAATGCTGAGACTCATTTCTGAGGAGATGCTGTGTTGGAGTATCTTTTTACATAACTCATCATAGATATGTTTGCTGGAGGAACTAAACTACTCTCAGGATTAGAGAAATCAGTTGCATTTCATTAGTCCTGAAATCCTTAATTTTATATTTTCTCTGGATGGTAGCATTTTGCTGTAATCCATAAAGGCACAATAATCAGCAGGTACAGGGTGTTGTCCTTCTTTGATTTAGGTTTATTAAAAATTTAACACAAGTTTTATAGTGGATGGGGGTGGACAGGCATTTAACCTCTCTGCTTCCTTTTAATTCAACTGAAGAGTTTTCAACCTCAGTCCATAGCAGAACTTCTACTTTAGTATAAGAACCAGTTGCTATTTATTGTCTTGGTTGATGAGAGGCATTTGCAGTGAGCCAGATTGCTGCCTATTCTGCCACTGACTTTTTTCCTGCTGTGAATATATATATTTTTGTGAAGATTTTACAACTCACATGGTGAGACTTGCACCCGTTCTTCAGTCCTTGCAAATATTTACAGGCCCCCTAAACCGTAAACCATCAAACCTGGCTGAAGGAGCAATCCAGTAGCAGGAATTGAGAACAGCCACATATTCATTTGCAAAATCTGGACATAAGGGAGAGTGCCAAGTGGAAAGTTTACTCTGCTGGATGTGGCAGCACAGAGTTAGGCAAATTTTGGCTAGTGTTCCTGCCAGACAGAGACTGATGTGATTTACACTACTTTAATTGTTCTAAATGTAACCTGGCCAGGATATTGTGTGCCCTGTCTTGAACGGGTGAAAATTCCCATTATGTGCTATTGAGCTTGTGTTGGCCACCAGTAGTTTGCTCTGTTCTGTGCCAATTTGTGCTTATCAAGTATTAAAAATACTGCCTTAGTTGGGGATAGTTCAAGGATTCTTTGTGAGATGCAATTTCATAGCAATGTAAAAGACCTGGGGTTTGTTCCAAAACATACACATCAACTGGATCCAACTAGAACAAGAGAAACATTCTCTATTGGCATTTCTAATAGAGATTCTGTAATTTCTAGAAGTTTTAAAGCATATTTTTATGACTTTTTGAAGACTTCTGTGTTGGTTACTTAGTTGGTGATTTCTTTGTTAGCATGTACTAGTGTTCATTTATTCTTTTGGCATCCTTATTTTACCATTTGCCTCTGTAGGGGAAAAGCTTTTTAAAATACACCAGTGAAATGTTAACTAAGAGTAAGATGATCACATTTTAAGGTTATATTTTCTGGCTCTCACTGCATGCTTCCTTGGGATGAAATTTTCAGTGGGATGTTTTAATTCTACCCATCCATGTTAGCTGGTCTGAGAGCTCCATTTTGTGCAAAATGGCATTTTTAACTTGCAATTAAAAAATCCCCCAACCTTCTGTAATTTTGACTAGATGCCCACCCCTCTCTTTCTGCATTCAGAGGAACCTGTCATCCTCCTGTAGGGAACTTCTTACAAATTAAAGTAGAGTTGGCCTGTAGATATTCCACAGTAAATACAGGAAGAAAAATTAGCTTATAACATTACTGCTGTTAAGTACACTATTCAAAGCTATTCAGATCACCTTGTTCTTTTGTTTGCAGGCATTCTTATTTCCAAAGTACTTCTACCTCGAATGATGAAAGCCAGATTGGTTAGATAGAGGCACAACTCCTCCCATTTCAGACTGCAAACACAAAATTAAGCTTGAAAACCTATGGATTTGGACTTTTGAATATCTGTCCCTAAATGTTTCAAGGCCCTTGTGCTGTGCACACTTATAATTGAATTACAGAGAGAGGATAATATGTTATTGTGTTGTCTTCTGTAGGGTTCATAATTATTCTTATCATGTATTTCCAGAAGACATTTTATTTCATTCTTGGCATTACAGACAAGCCTTTAATGTATTTAATCTTGAAGGGCTCCTTGTGTAAGAGCTACTTGCTCAAGCAAGGACTATTCAAATGGGTAAAGACAAATCACTTGGGGCTTATTTCTGACATTTAAGCACAATACTGTGCAAGAAGAAGAAAACAGAAGGGTAAATAGCTGTGCAGTGGTACGGGTCCCAGCAGCTCACAGTCCACTTCCCAATCTTTTTACGGAAAGAAGAGCCGTGGTGGATCCTGCACCATTTGTGTTTGTCTAGGTGCTGTCTTTACTAGCCACCACCTAGGTCAGTGGAGCAGCATGACCACCTGTGCCTCTTCCAACCCGTCTTTGTCATGCTGTGCATGGCCCTAGAGAGAATGAGAGCAATGCGTGTGCCTGCCTAAATGACGGGGCTGTGATTCTGCCTTTCCCGGTGTGATTGTGAGTCTTTACATACACCTCCCATGCTCTGTGGCCATGCAATGCTCATGGCAGGCAGCAATGAAAGAGAGCATGAGGTACCAGGCTTGGGCAGCCCCTTGTGAATGACTTTGTGTGCATTAGCCAACGAGGGGTCTGGTCACGACACCTTGTTTGACGTAGGGAGCCTTTAGGACTGCTGCAGTAGTGTTGCAGAGGAGCAATGTGAGATGGAGTGTTGGAGTTAATATGAAGTTTGCTGAATATCATGAAAAAACTGCTCTGTGTCCAATGGATATTAATTAAAAGCATATGTGAAAGTAAAAACATTCTGTAGCTGCATATCGATAGGTCCGAGCTGCAGTTAAGCTACTTAAGTAGTAACTAGCAGTGGTGTATATAATATAGTAAAAGATTTGCATAACATAAGCATTCTGAGTATCAAGTTGTGGCCCATATACTTCTAGTGATATTATCATTACTAATCTTATGGCTTAGCACCGCATGCCTGACAAGCTGCTTATACATTATAATATACTGTTATTACACAGGCACCCGTGCAAAGTAACCATAGTTACACACAGAGAACACTTCTTTTGGTTAAAGTAAACACAAATATAATCATTGGGGTCAGTGCTGGAGCTTTGTAGGTTAAGAGTTTGCTGCCAGCAGTAAATAAAAGGAATGTATCTAGCAGTTCAAAGTAAAATTCACTCACCCTTTTATGAAGATTGAAAGATGCTATTAAAGTAAATTATTACAGTGATTTGTTTTATTTTTGTCTTTGTGATATGATTACTTTGAGTCATCACCATTTTTGTTTAAAAACCTGGAAAAAAAATCTTTAGTACCAGCCCCATCATCTTATTAGGGTAGCTTGACAGTCCATTCTAATGCATTTAAACCAACTTATAAATCATTTTCTGGAGGCTAATGATTTATTACTGCTGTAATGAACTTCAGAGGCATCAATACATTAGTATCCACTTTGAAAAAAAGCCATTGTCGAGTCCTATTGGAATGATGATCAGTTTACTATTGTTATTAATGACCCCGATCAACTCTTTGAATCTATGGATTATCCTGTTAGATGACAGAGGTCTTCCATTTGGGCAAAAATCAATCCATATGTAAAATAAAATTATGTGGCTTTCTGGACCTTTTATCAGTGCCTATGTTCCTATTGTCTGCAAAGATTCAGAACTACTTGTAATTTCGCCAAAGCTGGGGTGATTTAGGAACAGGAATCCCTGGAAATATTTGAAATTCCAGGTTAGGTAATGTCACAGTTTTAGGAAAGACTGCTTGTTGCTTTTTTATCTAAACACCTTCCAAGTGTGGATATACGCTGCCTACTTAATAGACATGTGATGTCTCAAATGGAATTTTTATTGCTGTATCCTTTTTTTTTTATTTCTGTGGTGGAAGGAGGCTGTAATACAGGGAAGTGTGTTAAAGACTGTAGGAAGAGCTGGTTCTCAAGTTTCTGAAGCATAATGTTTTTTCCCTTTCTTTTTTAAATGGAAAATAGACCTCAGTGACTTGACCAAAATAGTAATCACCATGTTAGATTTTTTTTCAGTGTTCAGAGATGTCAGAAATGTGACCTTTGAGGCTTTTAAATTTGACCTTGTTGCTTCTTTCCATTCATTAAGCTACAACCTTTGGTCTCTTGTCATAAAAGATAAATGAAGATTCACACAATCTTTATTTAAGAGAAGATTTATTGTTTACATTCATGTAGATTAAGTAGAAGCAAACCAATTATTTATTGTGTCAATCATGTCTTCTTGAACTTTAAGTTAGTTATCACAGTTCTATAATTACCATTTCCAAATGTTCATTGCAAACTGAAAGCATAAATATATTTTTTTAATGTCTTTGAAGATGTTCTTTTATATGAGCAAGTGAAAGATTGTTTCTAATCTCTCGTGTAATGATCTAGGGAAAGAAATTAAATTTCAAAATTAAATAGCCAAAATACATTCTTCATACACATAACATTGTCTTTAAAATTATTGTTTTACTCAGTATTTTCTGCTCTGGAAGCAAATGATAGAATTTTCTGTTGCCAGAGAAGCATATTTGTTGCCAGACAAATTAAAAATTAAAGAAATTTTATCAACCTAGAATTTGCTCAAATTCACTTTTTTGCTCATACAGCCTTTGATGAAGAAATGGATAGGCAAGACCATACTGGCAAGAATTTGTACAGCAATGTAGTAACTTGATGTTTGTGACTGAGTTTGGTTTCATTTTCAGTTTTGTTAATGTATCCATCTGAAAGGAACTTGCTTGAAATTGCACATTTAATGCTAAATTATAACTAACACTGTGGATTCACAAACTGACAGGAGGAAAAGATGCAAGAATACCCTCCAGCATATGTGTGCTACCTCATCCCCTGAGATCTGGCTTGAATCCTATACACAAGTTTCTTCATACATCTCAAGGGAAGGGTATATTGCTACCCCAGGAATAATCACCTCTCTCCTTGCTTCAGGCATGACAGTGCCAGAGGCAGACATAGTACTTCTAGAAACATGTGAAGTCTCTTGCTCTCCCACCATTCATTTGGACCATGACCTGTAGTTGCCTACTTCACTGTGAAGCTTGCTGGTTATCAGAACGTAGTTTCACTTCCAGCATCTAAAGTGTACTGTAATGTGCTAATGTGAAACATACCCAAAACACAATCTTCCAAAGAGGCAGGAAAATCAGCTTTGGATGTAAAAGACAGTGAGAATAGTTCTGCTTTTAAACAGAATTCTGGAGATGGGCAGCAGTGGCGGCAGCTTGGAGTCCAAAACACGAGGCTTCATTTTGCAGAATATTTTAAACTAGTATTAAAGCTAAGCAAAATCATATGTAACAGTGAAAATCAATGTGTGTGTTTAAATGTCTGTTATGTTGGGGGATCATCCTGATATGTTATAGCATAGCAATTCACACTTTTCTGATCCTGACTGTTTGAGGCCTTGGGAGCCGAAGTATAGCTTAGCTCCTTGTTTCATATGCAGTTCAGTGAGACTTTGCTTCTTAAGCATGTCAGATGAGATCAAGCTTTGCAAATACTCACAAGTTAACTAGCCAGACTTGCCATCTCAGAGCTACATTGGAAAATAACCCAAAGCCATGTGTCATGTATCCACACCTCTGAGAAAGACACATGGACAGATCATTCAGGTCAACCTACACACTGCAATTTGGGAGGAACAAATTAGGTAACAGTAGGATACCAATTAGGTATAGCTGCTTCATTCAGCAGTTTTTAGAAGGCTAAGTAGCGTGGCACTCATTTCAGTGAACATCTGCTACATCAATTAAATAGTGTTCAGGAGTTATCACAGAAATTGAAAGCTGTGTTCTAATTCCACTTACTGTATTTTACTGAAGGAATAAAAGTCTGTAAGTGGGAGCAAAACCATACAAAATTTTCTCTTTAAAATGCACAGTTGTATCATACCTGCTGAATTCTTCATTAAAGTCAGGATTTAATTTAGTTATCAAACATTTTATTAAACATATTATTTCCTTACATTTAGAATGGAATAAAGTTGAATCATCTCTCACCTGTACATCAGAATATATTGCTCTATATGGAACTTATTTTTAAATATTAGGTCTTTTTTATGATCTTCCTAATTTAATTACATTAATTACTGGAACATATTTATTTCTCACATAGGAAAATAGTTTTGTTGTTGCAAGAATTGAATTCATAGAATGTAGATTTTAAGTACTTTTTTTGTTCTGCTTCTTTAAGAAATTCATTTATTTTTCTCTGTGGGAGAGTGCTTTGCATTTCACCCTTAGTTATGAAAATGAATGTCCACATAGTATGCAAATAACTCATTAAGGTTGGTATTTCTAAATATATAGGGAAACTATAGCCTTCATTTAGATCCTGTCAATGTCAAAAGAAATAAAAAAATGCTGTTTTTTCTGTCCCTGAATCAGAATCTATATGCTGAAAACCACCACAGATTAGTCTGAAGAACCATTCTCAGATGCAGAGCTACCTGATTTCATCTTTTTGCATATTCTATAAGTTCCTGCCAGGGGAAGGGGAGGATTTCCTGTTGTACTTTCTACAATATCAATTACAGAATTTGGATTTGCTAGAGGCAGAAACACGAAGATGTCTCTTGTTAAATTGTTGACAATAAAACCAGAACATTTTCTTTAAAGTCAGTGAAGATTTTCACAGTAGTTACCAGCTATAGTGGTCCAGTCAGACTTTAAAGATTATCACAAATGACAACCACTGAGTAAGTGTAGAAATTACATAAAACTCTGCAATAAAGTGGTGCTCTGTTGATTCAGAATTTTAACCTACATATTCCAAAATTTCAGTCTTAGAATACTGCCATAATATTAACGTTAGTAAATAGCACAAAATGAGGTGTAGGGGGAAAAATGGTTAAAAGCAAAATAATAAGAAAATGAGATAAAGCTGAAAGGCATGGCTTGTATGTTAGCACAACTACTTGCCTATATTGCAGTGGGGAAATTATAATTATCCAATAAATTTTAACATCTTGTAGTGTTCTTGTTTGCCTTTTGAGCTATTTTTGCCATTTCTGAAATTACAGAATCAATTGCAAGATGAAAAATTTGAGCATCACATTGCTAACATTTGAAGTACTTCTAGTGTATTCACTTTACTAACTTTATATGCAAATATATCAAGATTAATTGGCTACAAATCTTCTGTTACCTTTTTCTAAAATTAAAGAAAGCATTTTGGATGCAAGAAAAGCTCCAGACTGAAAGAGATAGAGGATATGAGGCCTCAGTGTAGAAGGAAGAAGGCAATTTGGTGCCTTTTTGGTGCTTTTTATAATTTGGGGGGCGGGGGGGGTGGTAGCCATTCAATGGTAGCCATTTATATGCAAAATATTTTTCATTAAAATAGAAGATTTAACATCTGTTATGTTAAACACAGCAAAATGTAGTTATTTTTCAAACAATATAATACCATTGATGCAGTATGATATGGAGCAACGTTTATCATGTGTCACTGTTTTACAAACTGAATTATCTCAGCAGTACTTTTAAGACATAGAAGTGTTACTTGGTTATGAGCAGGGATTTGACAGTTTGTTTGTTTGTATATGTCAGCCCTTATCTCTGTTTTTTGCTTGATGGGGATTGGTTTAGGTGGCAGAGGTTGGTAATTCATCTAAAATTCTTTTAATAATTCAGTTTACCATTTTTTAACAAAACAGAGCCCCACATACTATCCTATGTTGACTACACAGGGCTGGCAAAAGTAAAATTTAGTAATGTAAAAATATTAATTGGAATTATCATGGGGATCATGTTCTACATATGACCATATCTGAACATTCTATCTTAAAAAAACACACTTCTTATGGCAGATGATGTTTATTCAACTTTGAGACTAGAACAGAAGTCCATTTCAGGTACCAAAAAGGTCAGCCATAGCATGTGCATGTGCACTGTGCAAAAGCAGCTCAGAATTTTCAAATTAAAACTCTATATTCTCTACATTTAAATGTGAATTAAAAAAGATGTTTAAATATTTTTTCCTAAATATTGCAGACATAGGAATTAAAACTCCTTAAAAGTGACTTTATAAAAGCTTAGCAGTAATTAAATGCATGGGCTTGATTTTAATGTTTTCATAATGGGATGTAGTTTGTACAGAGTGTTACAGAAGGCACTTTGGGATACTTACTTTAACACATGCATATTTTATATTTATTTTGGTACAGTTCTTCTTAGAAACCTAGAATGTAAATGCAATTCCAATGCATTACATGCATAACATTGTTATAGTTAATGACCAGGGTTAACAGGAGTATCTAGGTATGTTTTTCTCTTATTCTCTTGTCTTCTTTAAACACAAAACAAAAAAGCCAAGAATTTTTTATTAATATAATTTCAAGTGTAGCAACAAGTGTATAATTTATTGAAATACCTCTGTGAATCAAATGCAGAATGTTTTCTTTGTTCAGAGAAGGAGGACACTTGTAAACTCATTCAATTGCTTATCTGTAAACACCACTGGGACCCTGTTTTGGCCTTGCATCCGTGAGGAACATGTCTACTTTTCTCAAATGAAGAGTTAAACACTTAAAATGACAATTTCACTTACTTTAAATTACAGTAACATATGTAGCTTGTCTGAAAATCATTGTGCTGCTTGACTACCAGAAGAGGTATATTATTGAAAATAGGAGAAGGATAATTGAAGGAACTTGACCTATCTAATTGCCTTACTTATATCCTCCTCTTTCAAAATGAAATGTACAAAAAGACAAATGCATATGCTGAAGTTGAATTTTTTTGTTTGTTTTTTCTTTCCATATGTTTCTAATTTGCTTATTTCACTAGTTGCTCATGCATCCTTCATCATTTCTTCATTAGTTATTAGTTATTAGTATTCATCCCTCCTGAGATCTATGTACTAAACCTGGGAAGGTAATTATGAAAATTGCCCATGCAAATTGGGTAAAGGCACATATAAATTACCAGTTAGAGGCTTAGCTAGTAGTTTGCTTGCATATTTACCTGAATTGCATTCATAATTGCAGTAATTACATGAACAGTCATGGATGCAGTTTTGCACACACAGCAATTACATTTTAAAACTTCTTCCTGAAGTGACTAAAATCACTATTTTGATGAGAAAAGTATGAGACAATAAGGTACTTACTTACAAAATTAATGACTATTAGTAGAAGATGATCCTATTCTAGGGTATTAATAAAACTTAAAAGATCTATAGTAAAACCATATAAAGTTACACACTGATTGAATGGTACACTAGTATGAAGAGCTCACTACTATGAAGGCAGTCTGTGGCATGGGAACAAAACAATGCAGATCTGTCTTTGTGTTATTTGGGATGTTCCTTTGCCATACCATTTTGAGATTATGTGAATTCTAATCTTTCTCAAGGTTAACTGTTCTATTCTGTAGCATCTGAGTACTTGCCCGGGCAGGGTAGCTTCCAGGACTACCTTCTGGCAGGGTAAAAGTATGGTATGTAGATTCCATCTTAGATTTGGGTGCATTTTACTCAATTACATTAATCTGGATTAGACCTGTTAATACATTGAAAATTAGAGCCTGGCCTCTGTCTGTTGAAAGAGCTGATGTATGGGCAGCAGAAAAGTTCGGGGATTTCAGAACAACCATGGTTGTGCTCACGAACCTGGGAAATGTAAGCCATTGTGTTTTGTGGTGTATCAATATTATTACTTATCATCATGTTTTGTTCCAGATAACAGTATGCTGGATAGTCCAGATAACAGTAGGTTAGATGGTTCCAAATAGAAGTTTTTAAATATGACTAGACCCTCATCCAAGAAGAAAGGGAAGGTGAAATCATCCCAGAGGACTTCAGATTTTCTTTTAAATAATGCGACTGTTCATCCAAACTAAAGCATTTCAACACTTTGATGAGATTGTGGGGCTTTGCGGAGAAAACATGAAGGCCATTTCTTTGAAAGGTCGTCTTCTCTCTGGACATCAGCACTCTGAATCCACAATTATTACAGCCATCTCTAGCTTGAAGCCCCTCTCTAAAGCCCAGTTTTCCAGGATCTCACTAATCTGCCGTGTTACCCGTAGATCCATCTCTTTCTTCACCAAGAAGACATAATTTCCAAAACCTGAAAGTTCTTGTGTTCCAGGGTTGCTTTTTGAATGTCTTGAGCTCACATTCTGTAAATGTCTTTATTTCACCGTTTTGTCCCTTGCAGATAGCAATTGGTTCCTCCCTGAAACTCACTATAAACTGTTTCTGTGTTGTGTGGATTTCTTACAAAACAGGTGATGTTCTTTGAGTTTTGCTACTGTCTGTGTTAGGATACACAAAACAAGTATTATATTACAACACATTCTTACCAAAGACTCCAATATGCCTCCTTCACATTCAGGAATGGAGTTAAATCATTGTATATGTAGTCATAAAATACTGCTTTCCCAGCTGTTTGTTGCTGCTCAGCCATGTTGAACATACAAGTTTGTAAGATAAAGGAAAAAAGGTAGTTTTCTCAGCCAAACCAAGGTTGCTGCTTTATTCTAAAGATTAATGGGACAGTAAGAGCCTTCATGATCAAGAAGAATAGACAGAATAATGAGTTTAAAAAGAAATAAGAAGTTGAGATTGCTCAAAGTATCCCTTTCCAAGAAGTTACGGGGTTTGCTTTTTTTTCCCTTAGATTGTTTTGGTTAGTTGATCAGGCTTCATCAAGGAAGATATTCACATTTAAAAATATCAAATCAGGAAAATAAAGATGTATTCTTAAATTAAAAAGGAGGTTCCCAGGATTATCTCCTGTCACATGGACATTAAGCAAAATAAATTTACTAATTTAAATCTTTTGAGACTACTGGATATCTGTTCATCTTCTACATAGTTGAAAATAAAATAATTGAGATTTTTCTTGTTTCAGAATTATAATATTGGACTTGGCAAGCTGCAGATGGATAATTACACTGGAGATGTTAAATAGGTTTTAGACACAAAATTGTAAATAATACAATACAGAAGAATGATGGACTTATTAGCATATCATTAAATTGCTTTTTCCCTGAGAGCCAAGCATATTTTTCATAGCTTACAAAAAGTGTCTTGCCTAGCAGTAACACATGTGCTTAACATTTACAAAACCCACAATATTTAACAATGGCATTAGGTTTATTTTGCAGGGGAAATTATGACAATATAGTTACAAATATTAGTAAATTTATCACTGGATAACAAGATCATATGTATGAAAAACAATCTTTTCTGAGTTAAACATTTTGCAGACCTTTTGTTTCAACTTCCATTAGTTCTATCACTCACACTAAGATTCTTTCACTGATGTAATTTAAACCATCCAACTCATTAGTCTAAATTCCTTTTTTTGTTTAGATTTTGTATTGAATGAAAAGTAGAGTCATATGGTGTGGTTTTTTCAGGGCTACTGGTATCAGCCAGAAGAAAAAAAAAATAAATTTTTTTTTCTCAAGGAAAATAAACTTAGTCCAGAAATTCACAAAATGCACAAATAAAACCTGGGTGACTTTGGTTTTCAGGTGAATGATGGGTGGCAGGGAGTTACAGGAAAGTTCATTTCATTTAATACAACGGCTGCGTATGGGAATGTAAGAGCTAGCACGCTCCACTGTTCCTACCCAAGGCTGAAATATCTGGAAAAATAGTTTGCTTAAACAGAGGTGGTATTTATCAATAGACCTTCAGGGCACTGAGCCAGCTGAGTCTCCCTAATCCAGCTATGCCTAAACTTCCTTATGTTCAGACTTTGCTTATATTAATTCCGTAGGAGATTTTGTTGCAGTCACAATGCCATTTGTAAACCACGACCCCAGATAGGACCCTATGGCTCAGGGAAATAATTTCAAGGATGTTCCACATCACAGTGCCCAAGAGGAAGAATATAGATAATTGCAGACTACATCTGCCTGTGTGAGCCCAGTTTCAAAGATCCAACTTCATATCACATTGGAATGGAAACAAGATCCATTAAATGTTTGTGCAGAACAGCAGGAAATATCATGAGCCTAATGCTGGGGATAGTGAGATGAATACACCACATAGCAGATGCAGGTTTTAGTCCTTTCTCTGTCTTCTGAGTGACAGAGATTTAGATTTGAGGTCCTTCTGCCCTTTATTTGTGTCTAGTGCCTTAACAGGTAGACAACTGTGGAAAGACAGCCGCTCCTCCCTGGCAAAAACCTTTTTTAGTGAAGTAGCATACTTAGATTAAATACCATTGCCAATATTTCAAAAATGTCTTGTTCTATCTGATGTGCTGCAGAGTCCAGCTTTGAGAGGGAATTGGCCTTTCTTAGGACCAAGATAAGATGCAGTTTCTGTCCTGCGGAATTTTCCTGTAGTGTTAATAGACACTAGACACCCCATTATTGCACCAACTTTTCAGATGTCACAGCTGGTTTGGTGTGATTTCTTAACCAGAAGGAATTTTTTCAGTCTTCCCATATGGACACCCCCTGTACTTAGGCAAATCCCCTGTTATTGAACCTGAGGAATGTGGCTCTTCAGATAAGATATAAAGCACAATAAGCAGCAGAACCTTCCTTGGGGTAGGCAAATGGAAGAATTATCAAGATAAAGAGGAAGCACAAAAGGCACAGAAGCACTCAGATTAGCTGGACGTGCATTTCAGGTGAGGCACTTTTCTAATCCTTTTTGCTTTATACGGAATATTTCATAGGGTCTTTTTCCCAAACTTGCCAGCTAGAAAGAACTGACTGCTCATTGTTCTTCAACTTCAAATGATGTACAGGGTGAAAAAGGCAGACCTCGATTCACCATAAAGCTTCATAATTTGGTACTTTGAATAGAAATAATGCAACATTACAAATCCAGGTTTGAGCTCTTTCAAGAGGAGACAAGGGCTGAGGCAGAGTGTGAAGAAACATGATATACAGTATGGAGTCACCAAGAATAATCTGTGGTTATAGCTCTTACATATTTTGTTTCACCTTTCCGTATTTTTCCCTGTTGAATCTGTCCTTAGTGAGAGTAGGTCTAGTAGCCTCTGCGTGGGCAGCCATCCTGTACAGAAACTAAGCTCATTAAAACAATGTAAGAGCCTGAATGGACTAGAACTCAAAGGGTTACTTGGTCATTCAAGGTCTCAACATCTTCCTCAAAGACTTTCACACATATCAATGACTGCATCTGTGCTTCCCTAAGAATAAAACCCTGGCATACCTGAAGCAGTCAGTCTTAACATAATAAATACTGCAGTCAAGTCACATGCTATTCTTTACTAAGTGTAAACATTCTTAAATACCTTTATGTAAACATCTCAGTTTAATCCTAATATTTCCAATTTATTTCAAATTAAACATCTTCTAAATGCTATGCAAGCTACACTTTGTTTTGAAATATGTAATGTGATGAATATGAATATCTCATTGGAAATTTATGTTTTTAAATGCTAAGTCCACCAGTTTTCTAAATACCTTATAAAGTATTGAAAATATCTATGATGAAAGTCAGATGCAGATCCACTGACACGGCTGATACACAACTATGCACTAACTACTTTCCTGGGCCTGCACTGGGCTTAGCATTGCTCTTGTGTGGCCAGATCTTCTCTTGGCAAATCTGTTGGAAAATTTACAAATCGTCTACTGATGCTACACTGACTCAAGAAAAACTCTGGAATGTATCCAGTACAAATTCCTTTAGTTGGTGGTAGGGAGAGATGCTGGCGTGATCAAGGTACCTCTGTGTGTTAAAGCTGATATAGCAAACAACATGTGACATAGAGTAGTCATATTGCCCAATGCACTGCAGGGAAATAGTTTGATAGTGTTGTGTTGAACATCATAGGAAAAAAAACCCAAAAACAAACAACCAAACAAAAGCCAACCAGACAAATTTCAAACAAACAAAAACCCAAACAAACAAACAAACAAATAAAAAAACCCACCCACACAAAACCCAGAACAGAATAGAATACAATGGAATATAATGAAGCAGAAGCCAGTGAAGGTTACAGCAATCTCATGCTGGCTGCTCTGTTGTTGTTGGTCAGTCACAGGAGCAAGGCACTGCAAAGGCAGCAGTAGCTACCTGCATCCCCTTTTTCCTCAGGCGCTACAGAAAGCATAGCTTCTCACTGTTAACAGTATTTCCAAAGATCTACTTTGTATTCCTAGACGTAATCGTTTCATGTGCCCTTGGTGCCTCTATTTTTATTGTAAAAAAGAAGGGGAGACAATATTGTCTCTCTCAAGCATCTCTCTGACTTCCTTTCTTTTGATGGAAGCCTGTTGATTCAGGTGTGTTTGAATGAACCTGTGAATATTCTTACTCAAGGTTTCTTTAGTACCACTAAAATAAAAGTTTGTTTTCCTTATGAAAATAACTGGTGAAATAAAAATTTTTTCTGTTGTTATTTGCAAAAAAATAGTGTAGGTATAATACACTTATCAGGCAATGTGTGCTAGAATAGTTGCTTTGTACCTCCTAGATTCCATTTGTCTGCTGTCAACCTATACCTGCTGTTAAGCATTAGACACTTTAAAAAAGAGAAAAAGATAACACAAATTATTCACCATTAATTCTTTAAAATGAGTCACTATTAAAAGCTTAATTGTTTGCTGAGAGGGTCCAAATTAGTGGACTTTGCAAGATCAAACAAAATTGAAGATATTTGTCCAAATTAAAATGGAAACATGCATCCAGAATATACCAAATGAACATGTATGCTCCTGTAATAATAATTTTATTATCTTAAGCTTCCAGGCCAGACTTTTAATTATGACCCTTTATATCAGTGAAAACCATGTATTCGGGATTAAAAACCTATTTCTTTAACTAGTCTAGTTAAAGACTGTGGTTTGATATATTCTATGCTACAACTTTTATAAAAAGCAGAGAACACTTCTAATAACACTTTTCTAATTTCATGGTTCAGTGCACAGTCAGTAAAGATTTAAATAATTCAGAAAGAAAGCCTATTCTGTTTCTTTATTAGAAGTTTGAGTCAGGCAAATTCTTTGACATTTAATAGGTTTTTAACCCTTTTAATAACTTCTTATAATGAAATTTATTGGAGGTTGTTTTAAATAAAGGGTTATTATATTAGAGTGAATAGCAGTCAGTAGTTTTTTATGATTAGTTGTGAGACCTTGGCCCTGTGTGACTCAAAGGATATTAAAGCATAAAGTAGAAAAGAATGTTAATAGTCACCAAATTAACTGTGTACCAAGAAATATAGAAACTGTGTATTACTGCATTTTTGTCATTATGTGATTGTGCTATAAAATTTTGCAGTTGAATTTTGAGTATATAATTGCTTTAAAGGGGCTTAAGATCACTTACAGAATCAGTACTATATAAAAAAACTTGAAGTGGTTTAATTTTTAACAGAATGATTTTGTAAAGATTAGAGTAGTAGATTTAATAGTTCTTTTATTATTTTTGGTTTAGAGTTCTCTTTAGATGTGAAGTTTCTGCTGTTAAGATTGTTTTCCTAATTAAGAGAAATTTTGAATCATCCTTTCATTTCATGCAGTGGGCATAGTATATAAAACACACTTGTATACAGCACTAGAATATTTCCCAAATGCCCACTTACTTTAAAACTTAGTCTTTCATTACATAGTTAGCTGATGCAGAAGAGAATTATAAAATTGAGAAGAAGAAAACACACATCTCCTTCCTCTGTTAGGTGGTGCTTTGAGTCACTCCTTTTAATGTGTTTTGAATGGTTCTCTGTGGTCATTTTCTGGTAACCTTAGCTCTCATAACAAATCTTTGTTTAGCACTCTACTCATATATGTGCTAAAACAAGACTTGGTTGCATATATGATTTCTACTGTAACTGAGTGGAAACAAAGATCTAATAGTATGGGTACCTTTGGGTTTGATCAGTCTTCATTCATGATGGGACATAAATACCACTTACCAGTTTTAGCCACTGCATAGTTTGCTTTTGATGTACTTGCTGTTAATCTAGGAAGCTAACCAACAACATGCAACATACAACCATAAGGTACTACTGTTTGATCATCAGCAAGAACTGACTTCTTAAATGGACATTTCTGTATTTTAGACACTCTTTTAAGTTTAGGTTTGATTATATAGAATCATAGAGTATCCTGATTTGGAAGGGACCCACAAGGATCATCGAAGTCCAACACCTGGCTCTGCACAGGACCATCCCCAAGAGTCACACCATGTGCCTGAAAGTGTTGTCCAAACGCATCTTGAACTCTGTCAGGCTTGTTGCTGTGGCCGCTTCCCTTTGGAGCCTGTTCCTCATCTGTGTGATGAATATTGCTTGAGTTTTGTAGCACTAAATTCAGTTATGAGGTCAGTTGTTTTGATTATAAATGGTGAGTGTTGTTTCCCAAACACAGTTTTTTCTCAGTGTGCCTGCTCTCACAAACCTGTCTGGCAACTTAATGTCATCTTTTTTTCTCTCATGAAACCTTCAGTTACATAGTCAAGTGATTATGTAGGAATTAACTTTTTCTCTCTCTTTTTTAATGAGAATCTCTATGTCACTGGAAAACATCTTGCAGATGTGGACTGGCTTCAGTAGAAGAAAATTAAAACACCTAAAATAAAAGCAGTAAAATTTCTAAGTGAATCTCATGGCTTTTCAGAAGGTTGGCAGAATCAGGGCTAATGCTGCATTTTAATGTTGCATTGTTTGGGAACAGACAAACATTCAGGTTTAATATGGCAGAGTTAGTAGCACAAGTTTTCTGGGAATATAAATGAAAATATTAATATTAAAAGAAGCTCCTTCTACCTACCAAAGAATGTCTGTGATACCCACATGGTGACTCCACTGATTCATGCCAGTGAAGAAGGAAGCACACTATGGTTACCTTCATAGATAACATTTAAGGTCCCCCGAGGTTTTCTCCATTTTTTTTTAAATTAATTTATTTAACCATAGCTTCTTATAGTCTGAAAAATTGTACTTTCTGACTTACCTTGACCAGTTAGACAAGAAGCAAAAAACTATCAGCCACTTCCACAGTGTCCAGCTGTACAAGAGCATTCAGCTAGTAGAAAACTATGCAAAAATCATTGTGAGACCTGATGGTGGTAATAGAAATAATGTCTGTTGTGGCTTGATATGAATTTGCTCAAAGTAGTGAGATATGTAATCTTCACTTGCTTCAGTGAGTAAGCCCTATGTATTTCTCCTCGTGTTTTCACCCTTAATATCTTCATCTTCAGTGTGTAATCTGTAGTGTTTCTTGCATGCACTTAGACCTGTTGTATTTACTTCGATCTGTTAAGGCAACCTGTATTTCTTCTTTCATTTAATGATAACATTTATTATAAATGAATTTAAATAAGGAGGGACAATTGGGACTTGTGTAGCTTTTCAGAGAGATGTTGCCTCATGGTTATCAATTATAACAAGAAAAATAACATGTGAATTCTTTTGCACAGTCCCCTTGAAACTGCCTGTCTAATGCTTCTTAGAAAAAAATTATTTGCTTCCTAAAGCCACCTCCTGGGACATTAGTAAAGGGTCCTGCAATTTGGATCTTTCTCTGTCTTGCATGGGTTAACCACTTTGTATCAAAAAGGCAGATAATTCAGTTTTGGGGTTTTTTTATTGCTCTGTGCTATGTCCTTTGAGAGATGAAGTATTCTATCTGAATGCTGTGTTAGATAAGAATTTCTGTGTTTTGTGGACTTTGGAGCACAGTATTTCAAGAAAGATGAAGGTTATTGGACATAGTCCAGAGGACAGCGGGAAGAATGATCAGATGTGTAGAAAACACAACATATGAACAAAGTCTTTCAATCTTCAGGTTTAGTTGTTTAGTCTAAAGAAAAAAAAAAACCTGAAAGGAAATTCATAATAGCCTTCTAGTGTGTACAGGTTTTCTGTAAAGAAAAGGAGAAAAACATTCCTCATGTCCACTGGGAGCAGAGCAAAAAGTAGTAGGTTTAAATTACAACAAAGGAGATTTAGGTGAGACATTATGGAAAAAAGCCCTTTCCACTGTAAGGATAGTTAAGCACAAGAATTGCCCTAGGGAGGTTATGAAGAGGTTAGACAAACATCTGTCAGAAATGATTTAGGTATAGCTAATCCTGCTGTAAGATAGTGTTGGACTAAATAACCTTTTGAGGTCCCTTCTAGCACTGTTTTCTGTGATTCTGTGATTAGGGCACTGCACTCACATTGTCCTGAAGTAAGATGTTTCTGTACAGGGATGATATCACTGTATTCTGCACTCCATGCTTTCCTTTCTTTTACTTTAGGCTGATGGACTGAATGATGGTCTGACATTTAAAGCACTGTAGCTTTATTCTTAGTACCTCAGGAGCTTTGAGCAGGGCATTAGGAGCTCACTTTCAGCCAGACATCCCTGTTCTGGTTTTGCACTACCCACATGTCAATAAGGGGTTTTGGTACACACCTTAGAATTAGTGACTTGTACTGCATCTTTTGACTTACAGTCAAACACTTACGTGGGTGAATGCTCAGTTTCTGTATGTAAGCAAAATGGAAACAGAAAAAAAAAAATAGCCATGGAAAGAAACTTCCCTGTTAGTAAAACCAAAATAAAACCAGTCATGTTCTAAAGCTGAATATAACACAAGTTGTGAAACATCCTGGAACTGACAGATGGAGATTGATATTGAAGTGCCAGATATTATCATTATTACCTCGTTGCAGAGACCATTGAAGACGTCAGTCTAAGACTGTCCTTATCCTCTGTAACACTCAAAATTCTTTAACTTTGTTCTTCTATTTGGCATTCTGCCATCCATCAGGATTTGTATTCAGCTTTGCATTCGGCAGGAGTGTGTTTGCAGTGTTACTTCTGTATACTGAATATGGCCTCAGCACACATCGGTGGGTTTTGTAAAACTCTGTCTGGAAGAACAAGGTATAAGAAGCTTCTGATTTTAAGGTACTTTAGAAGACATTTGTTACACTTTGCATGTAATGCTGACAGAGCATGTCTGATTAGTGTCACTATTCCTGCAGAGACAAGTTGTCACATCTCCTGAAACAGGGGCATAACATCACTCCTCAGCAATGACCCAAGTGTGTGGTTTTCATGTATGACTCTGTTCCTGAACCCAACAGAGAAGGTGGAACAGTTCCTGGTTTGTTGATCCTTTAGGAATCTGAAGGTTCATCATCACATGTTTTCCACAGTGTAACCTCACAGCTTTTCACATTTATGTGGTTAGCTGCCTTGGGAGGTGGGGGAACGTTCTGACTTAGCATCCAAAAGAGAACATATACTGTTAAACTTGCTGTTTACACCTGATTTTCTGAAGGTCCCTGGTATTCATCTGATTTAAAAATTCAGAAGACAAACTGAATTCATGTCAAAAGAAAAAGACTGGGTTTTTTTCTACTGCACCACCTCATTTGCAGTCCTCAGAATTTCTCTAGTGAAGGGTTCTCTTGCAAATATATATGTATATAAACGTGTGTGTTTTGTATGGGAATGCGTTCAGTACTGTTCAGTTGGTGTTGTATTATCTGAAATCACAGTCTATGTTCAGTGCTGGGCCTAAAATTGTGACGCACACTGTTTAAAAATATATGGTTTTTAAAGACAACTAACAGAATGTTCTGAATCCAATATTATCTATATCTGATAATATTTGAAGCTCATATGAAGAGTTTTTAATAAAGGAGAAATCTTTTTGAATAAAGCAGAATAACAGAAGGGGTAAGGTTGGAAGGGACCACAGTGGGTCATCTGGTCCAACCTAGGGTCATCCTAGAGCACATGGCACTGGATTGTGTCCAGACAGTTCCTGAATATCTCCAGTGAGGGAATCTCCACAACCTCTCTGGGCAACCAGTGCTCGGTCACCCACACTGTTAAGTTCCTCCTCATGTTCAGGTAGAACGTCCTGTGCATCAGTTAAAGCAATTGTGTTATATTTTACTTGAGGAAAAGTAATTAAAATAGTAACCTTTGCCCTGCTTTTAGAGGTAGATAATTTGCAAGCTCATTCAAAATAGGAGTTAGGAGTATCAGATAGTGCTTGTTTCCTTTCTAGTGTTCATAAAATCATTACGACGCTTATAAAAAAGCAGTCATGCTTTTACAGCCTTTTCTGACAGGGTTTATTCAGCGCCATGAGGTCCTGCCCCATGAAAACCCAAGGTGTTTGCAAGCAGGGCAGCATGGGCTCAGCCCCTGCAGGGTGGAGGGTCCCTGGGGAGGTCACGCACCCATACCAAAGCATGAGCACAGCACACAGGGTGAAGGGAGGGCCTTGGGGAGGGCTTTGCCACCCTGTGCCCAGCACGTGAGGGACTGTGTGGATTTCCATCCCCTGCCCACCTGCCTCAAGCTGGCCAAGAGGACCTGGAGAGCCCACACTCCTGCTCTGCGTTCCCCAACTGCTGCCTGGCTCAACAGCTGGATCCAGAGCAAAATAGCCGAACAGGAGTTACAGCATCATGGGCACAACTGTTTTGGTGCATGTTGTCTGCTAGAGGCAGACATAATGATAGCTTTCAAGGCTGATATGCTTGGCAAGGAGGGGAGCTGATACTGGAAGAAGGGACCAAGAAATCAGTAGTAATTTAAAAATATAGCTGTCTACGAGGATTCAAATTTCAGCCTTCAGTTGATTTCATCCACTGTGCTGTCTCTGCTCTTTTCCTCTGGTGCTTTAGTAGTCATTAATGAACTGGAAAAACATGTTTGTATTGGTAACTCTTTTTTACCAAAAACAATTAATTTCTAAAATAACAAAAATACAGGTATAATTGGGATGTCATATTTTCAGAAGCCATTTCAAATACTTTTCAGAGACACAAGTACAGGTAAAGTGGTAAGTATGCCATAATTAATGGTGTTATTAGCTTGATTTACTGCCAACCAGTCACCTTTACAAAAATCAATCCCTAAGCTCATAAAAAATCTCACTAAAAATGATACATTTTTACACTATCAATAATGAGAGAAAAGGTGAAGTTACAGGTTTATCTTTACTTTTTTTCCTTGCGTTAGTGGTTAAAAGGTATCTTACAGATTGCTGTGATATATAGGAGCGTATATGAGCAAGAGATAGGTTATAGAAGTCACAAGT
The DNA here is from genome assembly GCA_013397135.1 of Pachyramphus minor. NCBI lineage: Eukaryota > Metazoa > Chordata > Aves > Passeriformes > Tyrannidae > Pachyramphus > Pachyramphus minor. Next base: position 47,177 of record VYXB01000208.1, read on the forward strand.
TATAAAAAGTTTTTAAAAAATAAAATCTGAGTGATCTATAGACAATTTGCATGACATCTCTAACAAAGACTGTCAGTAGAATAAATGTGGCTATGTTAATATATTGAACCATTAACAAATGTCCTCGTCTTAATGGAACTTACACAATTGTAGCTCCTGTCATATTCAACTTCATATATACAGCATGTTTGTCTGAGGCACAGAAAGACAACTATATCTATTTCATTTCAGCTCTGAATTGACACTTCAATTTTAAATCAACCACAGAACACCTTAGCTTAAATCTGAGCTTTTCTCTGATACTCTTAGCTATTTGTTGTGTTTCGGTATGAGTATACTGAAAAGATGTTACAAGCAATTTGCTGAGGTCTGTGTGTATGTGCATTTGACCTCTGGACAAGAAAGGAGTTTCATCCTCCAGTGCTTTTAATTCTTATCCTTGCAGAGGCTGAATTTGTTGCTTGCATTAAAATAGTATGTCTCGTTAATGCTAAGTGGTGACCCACATAGCACAATGGATTCGTTTGTCAATCCTGCAATTTCCAAGCTTTCTGTTCATATATGTCTTAGCAGTAAATCAACTCAGAAGTCATTTAATCAGTCTATCAATGCATCCTTCTTGTCAGTGGTCTGAATCCTGAAAAGTCCAGTATCTCATTGGGCAGCACCAGGCAAAAAGACTTGGAGCTAATACTAGATATTCAAACTCTGAAAACTGCAGCTCCCAAAATTACAACTCACTAACACAAAAATCCTATGTTAATAAAGCAGGATCTGGAAATTGTATTGAATTTTGAGGATGTTCATGTTCTGATCTAGCTCTGAACTTCAGAGTGCTAGCTGTTTGTTAGCATTTCAGAAATACTCTACATGCAGTTAAATAAAGCAGTGCCCTTTTGTTCCCCCTGTGGAAAAAAAAAGCTTTCATTGCTTTTTTGCTATTCCCAAAGGCTGCGGCTAGAGCCTGAATAGTTTATAACAGTCAGTGTTATGCAAATGTCAATCATATCCTTACTCTGTTTATTTCCAGTATTTACATGTTTATTTAAGTACTTGCCATTTCCTTTAAGCCTTACCTAGCCTATCAGGCCAACTGAGGTCTAAAGGAACAGAACACTTTATTAGTGATATGCTTAATACAGTTTTTTTCCTCTTGTAGATGCAAGATTTACGGAATACAGAAGGAGCCCAGTATAGTTCCCATCCTCAGATGGCAACCATGAGGCCAAGGGTTCAACCTGCAGATATTAGGCAGCCAGGAATGATGCAGCAGCATGGGCAGCTGACTACTATTAACCAGTCCCAGCTCAGTGCACAGCTTGGTTTGAATATGGGTGGAAACAGTGTTCCTCACAACTCGCCCTCTCCACCTGGAAGCAAATCTGCAACTCCTTCACCATCCAGTTCAGTCCATGAAGATGAAGGAGAAGATAGCTCTAAGGTAGGCTTAGATGCTAGGATTACTATGTAAATTATGGATATTTCTAGGACCTGCTAAATGAATCATATGGCCACAGTTATTAAGGTGATACTTTATGTATTATTGGTGGTTGACTGAAGTGAATAAAGGGTTATGAATACAAAACTTACAATATCCAGTCAATTCTTCAGGCAGCTTGAGTAAATTATGTCATTCCTCTTCATGAGAGCAAACTGGAATCCTGTTAAACACAAAGGATAGTAATTTCTGTAGGACTTTAATATACGGATTGGGTTTTCTCACTTGCATAGCAGGGATGTTTGTTTCCAGTTAAAGATCAAGTTACTGCTATAAAAAGTATGAACACTCGGTGCAATATGCTAGTCTTTGCTACTTGGTCACAGGATGAGTAAACACAACATCATAGCAACCAGAACAGAAAGATCCTATGAACTTTAAAAACCTTGCCTTGAAAATCTGGAAGGCCCATTATACATTTATACTTTGAGAGGTGCTGACACTTCATCATGACATGTTTAAGCTTCATTTTAGTGTCAGTACAAGCATGAAGTGATGAGTGATTTACATAATAAATTTCTTTAAAGAATAAATGTCAATCTATGTAGCAGGTTTTGCATGCAAAAATCTCCCAAAATCCTGAAAACCTCCCAAAAATACACAAGTCTATTATCTTAAATTCACAGACAGAAAAGCTGAGACACAGAAAGATTGGAACTTAGCATAAAGTGATCCCTTAAACCAGCAATAGAGCATATTGAATTGAGAACCTCTTTAGCTCTATTTTATGGTCACTACAAAATAGCAGTCCTGCCAGAGCACTCCTGCAGTGTAGTGTGTACCATGTAGTGTACCACAGATGTGGCTTGTGGGGAAAAGTTGCAGACTTGCAAGGAATGTGAAGAAAACATATTGTGAGTCACTGAGGAGGTATAATCCAGTCAAGAAATGTAAGCCTGATTTGTTTTCAAATTATATTGTTTTTCAACCCTCAAGCTATAAAATAATCATGTAATTGGAGACATATGTTTTACTACATTTTGAATAAATTCTGATTCAAAAGTTTTATTTCAGGACATTCCCCTGATTTTATGAAGTTTAGGTTTTAAAAATTACTGAATAATTCATACATTTTAAATGAGCACTACCTTACTGAGGAAGACTTTAAAATACATCTTTGTAAAAATAATTCTAGACAGCCTTTACTTTTTCAGAATAATTTATTTGCTACTCCTGTTGCTCTACTAATATTTTTACATATATTGATGGGAGTGTGCAAGATGCTCAAACTTCTAGAGAAAACATCCACTCAAATAATTAATATTTCCTTTCTGCTTCTATCAAATATTTAAGTTAACCCAGAGTTTTTTTATACTTTTTCACTGTAACACTTTGTGCTAGCAAAAGTGTAGGGTTGCAGTTTCACGCAAGCAATAGTTACCTGAAACTAAAGTTTTCAATAGAAAAATAAAAAATACTGTAGACTAAGTAAGACTTGGTCCTTTCTTTGTGGAAGCAAGTTTATATAGTGTTCAACTTTTTAACAAGCTATGTTATTTTTCTTTCGTGCTCAATCTAAGCAGAAAAAGATGACAAAAGGCACAATGTGCAACACAAAATTATCTTCAGTATGCTGAAGTAGATATATTACCTTAAAATTCTGTAATTGTAATTTCTCTGCCAAGAGCAAAGTTTTAAAGGATATTAAATTTGGTTAATAATGACAGTGGGTTTAAATTCTTCTCTGACTAGTATGGTTTAAACCAGCTTGATGGGGAGCAGATATTGTCACGCATGTCATCTGTGGGATTTCTTAGGGCTGCGTGAAAACACCTGAGGCTGGTCACCATTGGAGGCGGGCAATGGGCTGGCATGCCTGATCCAGTGCAATGGTTTTGCTGTAGTTCCCTCCATAAAAGGCAAGAGTGTTTGAATAATCAGCCTAAGGACTTAATGTATTGTTGTAGCTCATGATTTAAAAGAGGCCGCTGTGTATATTCGGTTGGGTTGCTCTTCCTTGAAGCTGCCAGTGAATGGATATGAATACTCAGAATAAACTGGTTTTCTGTGGAGGTCTTTCTCCCCAACAGTCCTGGCTCACTGGGGAGGTCCCAGATGATTGGAAATTGGCAAATGTTACCCCAATCCACAAAAAGGGCTGCAAAGCTGACCCTGGCAACTACAGGCCTGTCAGCCTGACCTCAGTGCTTGGCAGGGTTAAGGAGCAGATCATCCTGAGTGCAATCACACAGCACCTTCAGGATGGACAAGGGATCAGACCCAGGCAGCATGGGTTTAGGAGGGGCAGGTCCTGTCTGACCAACCTGATCTCCTTCTATGATCAGGTGACCTGCCTGG
>VYXB01000208.1:51574-83841 GCA_013397135.1 Pachyramphus minor
AAGACCTATGGGGAGAGGCTGAGGGAGCTGGGGTTGTTTAGTTTGGAGAAGAGGAGGCTTAGAGGTGACCTCATCACTGTCTATAACTACCTAAAGGGAAGTTATAGCCAGGTGGGGATTGGTCTCTTCTCCCAGGCAGTTAGCAATAGGACAAGGGGGCATGGGCATAAGCTCTGCCAGGGGAAATTTAGGCTGGAGATGAGAAGGAAATTCTTCACAGAGGGAGTGGTCAGGCATTGGAATGGCCTGCCCAGGGAGGGGGTGGATTCACTGTCCCTGGAGGTTTTTAAACTGAGATTGGACATGGCACTTAGTGCCATGATCTAGTAAACGGACTGGAGTTGGACCAAGGGTTGGACTCGATGATCTCTGAGGTCTTTTCCAACCCAATTGATTCTATGATTCTATGATTTTCTCAGAGTTGCTTTGGAGGGAGCTGTGAATGTTCTCACTCCAGAAATCATCTTCCCAGTGAAAGAAGGCACTGGATGGGGACCGAAAGAGATAGACCATCTGTTCTGTCTCATGTGAAAACCTCTGTCTTTTACCTGAATATAACTTTGCTAAATTTGGAGTTTTCTCTTTAATTTATAAACTATCATATAGATGTGTGCTAATACTTAAGAGATCAGGGCCAGAGCTCATTAGTCAGTCTTTCAGTGGAGGTGCACATGTTCCAGTCCTGTACTAGCTGCTGGAGCTTACTTCATGGAGTCAGTAAGATGTTCCTACCATGAGGACTTGTAAAAACCAACTCCCTCTGAATTCACCATATTGTTAATAGCAACAGTGACATTCTCCCTATTTAACCAGCAGCAGCAGATGTTTGCCTATATTACAACACTGATCAAAAGACAAAGTACATTTTCAAATGGAAAATCACCTCAGTATCAGATGACCTTTCTTAGTTTATAGCAGCTGAAATCCCAGCCTTTGGTGTGAAAGAGAAGCCACTGGTCCTGTGATAGCACATTTGGTAGAGAACTCCCTAACAGCTATACCTATTTCTATCCAGAGAAAAAAAATACAGAAATCTCAGTGTCCTGTCCATGTTTGCATGAATTTATAGGAAGAGGATGATGGAAAATATAAACAAATTTGTACATTATGTACCTTTGGACTAAAAATATAATTGTATCCCTATGAACCATTGGTTTCCATGTGTGAAAGAAATTAGCATTTCAGCTTAATGTATGTGTTCCAAATTCCAGTAATGTGGAAACTTTACAAACTGATGTAATTGTTCATGTACTGAACTTTTGGATGTTCAATCTATGATAAATATTCAAATCTTTGTAAGCCTTATCCAACATACACAGAGCTAATGGCAGCAGCTGCTAAATATTTTTTGGCAATACTCATTCTCATAAAGACCCTTTCATATAGGCTGTTCAGACTTCAGCTGTCCTATATTCCCTTGCACAAAAAAAAAGAGAATGGAGCTGCATTATAGAAGGCTCAGTTCCCTACATGCTGTAGCTCTAAAATCAGGACAGCTGAGGTTGCTTGACCATGAGATCAGTAACAATAGTAGCGTAATTGTAAGACAGAAAGCTGCTAGGTCCATGGAAATGTGAAATGTAGTCTCAGACTAGGGATATAATCTCTGAAAGGAGTCTACCTAATTCTTCTAAATCTCGTATGTGGGGCTATTGTTAGAAGAAGAAAAAAGGGAGAACTTAAAAGCAATACTTATAAGTGACTGAAAAAACATTCTAAACAAAGTGGCCACTTAGCACATGCTTTATTCTGATCACCTCAACATTGGAATATTACATTTATGTAATTCTTGCCATAATTCATACTGTTGGATCATTAAACATGTACTTGGTTATTGCCAAGCATAATTGTGAGCTGCTGGAAGCATTACTGGTTTGTAAATATGTATTTCTTCATAGATGGATAACAGGGTTTTCTTCTATGCTCATTGGCATATCACTTATGAGAGAAATTCAAATAATGTATTTTAGAGGCAAGATAGAGAGAGGACTGCAAGTAGCAAGAATTAAATAACAGAAACACAATTACTAAAGAACTGCTGCAGCATATTCTCTTTATGTGGCAGAGGGTTTACAATATTTACTTTATATGATAGGAGTTATAAGTAGAATTCTATGTTATCTCTTCAACCTATTATGCAGATGGTGCTTGATTAAAATCTATTTTAAACTACAGCGATTACTGCAAGATAGTGTGCATAAAACAGCTCTCCTAGCTCCATTAAAAGCTTTGGTACTACTGCAGTTTATTTTAAATATGCTTATAGACATTTTCCAAGTTCTCAAGGGACATTTAGATATCAAGGATGTGCCTTACTTGATAGTTTTAAACCCTACGCTAGATATTCTTGTAATCTATGATATGTGCAACATGGTTCATGTACACTTTTTTAAAGTGAAAGATTATTGCTTTCTTGTGATAAATAAGTTAAATACATCACCATAATTAAGCAATAAGCCATGACAGGAGGTGGATTACCATGAGCTAACTACACCTCCAGGGATTTTGAGGCACAAGTCTATGCCTAGCAGAATATATATGGGTTTTATTTTATTTTCCATCTGTCTCTGCTTTGGTGGTTAGAAGTGGAGTCTATGAAGCTGATAGACTGATGGGAGCATAAGGTAGGCCATCATCTCAACCATTTGTAGGATTATTAGTACTGGAATTCTTGTATTCTTTTTATTTCATTATTTTCATATAAGACAAACAGAATTTCCCCTGTGAGTACTCTGTTTTTAACAGTGGGGGTTTGAAGTGTCTTGATCATTAAGGTTGGAGAATAAGGTTTTAGAGCCGTTCTCAGAACAGCTTACCAGAAGGCGACTTACACAAGTTTCTGTAGTATATCACCTAGTTTAAGGGTAGTTGAAGTAATGTGGTATCCTAATATACAGAGAACTTTAAAATCTCCTTGTGTCAAAACCACTCCGAAAAGAGGAAAACTTTAACAAATCCCAAAGGTAAAATTTTAACTATAGAACAAATTATTGTCAAGTCGTCTTGCTCATGGAGTTTGCACAGGACTTCTGAAGAGTTTAAACTTATGTCAAATTAAATAGGGAGCTCTAGTTAATTATCCTTGAATGAGTATTTTTGTGTACCCTATAGAATGAAATAATAGCAAGAGATTAAATGTTGGACAACTTAATAATGGGTAGCACACTGCTTCTGTTTTTTCATATTTCCCAAATGCTGCCAATAGGCTACATGTCCGTTAAGTTTGTATTAAAGATGCATCTATTGTAACATAATGCCCAGGAAGAAATCAATTTCATTTGCAAATTGTGGTCATCATTTTGTTGCTGTTTTTAGTAAGCCACAGAGAACCAGGTTCTTTTGGACACCACACAGTGATGCATATAGAAAAGTAAAAAGAGCTTTTTTTCTCAAAATGAGGATTTCCAGCCATTTTACTCATGCAGTTCCACTGATTTGAACACCTGTATTCTTCTGTATCCCTTGATATGCATTATTAAATGCATATAGAAGGAATAATAGAAGGAAGTGAAAGAAGTCATGCCTAGTAGATCCTTAGCCTAGAGCATACCTTTTATGCTCTTGATCTTCTCATATTTCGAAACGCTTATGATGCACAGTACTTTGGTCATGCCTACAAAAGAAAAAACCTTTTGAAACGACTTGTAAGATCACACGTCATTGCTACAGGCATAGTAAATTAAGTGATCATATCTAGTGAATCTGCTTTGCCATGGAGCTCCAATCTGTTGAAGAATCAGGTCAGTGCCCTTTTATGTGTTTGTAAGTCAGAGTCATTGAGGTTGGAAAATTCTTTTAAGATCATTGAGTCCAACTGTTAAGCTCACACTTCCAAGTCCACCACTAAACCATGTCCCCAGTTGCCACATTTACACATCTTTTAAATGCTGCCAGGGATAGCGATTCCACCACTTCCCTGAACAGCCTGTTCCAATGCTTGACAACACTCTCAGTGAAAAAATTTTTCCCAATATCCAACAATACATCCCCAGGTGCCACTTGAGGCCATTACTTTTCATTCTGCAGCTTGTAACTTAAGTCAAGACCCCAACACGTAGCTTTCAGGCAGTTGTAGAGAATGATAAGGACTCCCCTGAGCCACCTTCTCTCCAGGCTAAGCAACCCAGTTCCCTCAGCTGCTCCTCACAAGACTTGTACTCTAGACCCTTCACCAGCTTCACTAGGAAAATAGGGTGGTTTGGTGTTTGCACAAATGCTCATATGCAGTTTTCTTCAGGTGATGCACATGAACTTTCCTTCATACACCATTCCTCTTTTACCCCCTTCCGGTTTACTTTGGCTTCTACATGAGCAGATGAAGAAATTGTGCAGCTAAATACAGATAGATCAGAACTGATCCTTCAAGGGGCTCTAAACTGTCTATAATGGTGAGGCTTTGTTTGTTCAGACTTTAATTAGAATGTGTCAGGGGAATGTCTATAACTTCAATTGTTTAATTCACAATCAGATTCTCTTCAAAGTCCCTGGAAGATTACCACCAGTCACAGAAGAAATTGATTTGAACTGGGGACAAACTGAGGAAGGGTGAGAATGTCAATAAGATTATCAAAGATGGCAACAAAAATTCTATTTTTGTATCACAGAAGCTGTAATGCATGGTTGGACTGAATTAAATTGGCTGGTTTTTTAATAGTACTTTCCTAATTTTATGTTACAGGTCAATGGTGGCGAGAAGCGACCTGCTTCAGATATGGGAAAGAAACCTAAAACTCCCAAAAAGAAGAAGAAGAAGGACCCAAATGAGCCACAGAAACCTGTGTCTGCCTATGCATTGTTCTTTCGAGACACTCAAGCAGCCATCAAGGGCCAAAACCCCAATGCTACTTTTGGTGAAGTCTCTAAAATTGTAGCTTCAATGTGGGACGGCTTAGGAGAAGAACAAAAACAGGTACACTATGTGCTACAGCTCAGAGGCTTTGTTTCAGGAAAGTGTTATCAGGGTCATCTAAGCACTGTAGGCAGCTTCTTTTGTTTACCAGGATGAAACTTGAATATGTGACATTTCAAGAATATGATTTAAAGAGACTGAGATAAGGAGAGTATTGTTTCATTTCAGCTGTATGAAATGAGTAAAAGAATTTTCTTAGTTTCTTAGGGTGTGACATAAGCCTTAGGATTATATTTAGGATTGGTTTATGCCAAAATTAGTGGGCTTAGGATTATGATGGCATTGCCCTGTATATTGACACCATGGTGTAAGAGGATCTTGCTGCCAAAGCTTAGACCTGTGCAGTGGGACCTGACATATATTTGAGCTCCTAGTTGCGATGTTCCCCTGCCCCATGATCCCATTATGCCAGAAGGGAAGCTGAGCTTACCTTTGTTCCCAAACCACCAGGGTTTTATGAAAGAAATCAATGATATGTTGACCCAAAGAGACCTAGGGTGGACACTGGCAAATGGACAGTGTTCTGGCATATCCTCTAGCATACATGTGGGCTGTGGAAATCACATCCCTTAGTTAGTTCCATGTGCCATAGAAAGGCCTTGGTTTTGCAATGAGGTCAGCAGAGCTAGGCCCGAAGCTTTGCAGAAATCCTTCCAAGTCAGTCAAATGTTGTGTGGAAGTGGGTAACTCTGGAAGCTCATCATGTTCATGTGGTGACAGTTGGCAAATACTGTTCATCCTCACGATAGCATACCATTGGTTTTTTGTTGGTTTTGGTTTCATTTCTGCTAACTGCCAGCAGAATCAATTGGTTTGGTAAAGAAATGGGAACTTTAAGAAGGAAACAGATATGGAAGGGCAGGACACGCTGGCTGAGAGTTATATTGACTGCAGGAGACCTGGGTGGGGTTTGATGTCAACACAGAGAATGGAAAAGTACTAGTACCAAATTGAATCTCATTCATTCACACATTATTACTACAAAATTATAGCTAATAAGACTAAGAATTAAAGGAAAAAATTTCTATTATTTTTTTGGTATGTAAAGCTATTTGGCCTTGAAAAAAAAAAAAAAAAAGGTTTACTTTGTTAATAAGGTACATCTAGATCCCTGTTAAAGATACCAGTTTAGTAAGAATTAAGATTTGGCACTCATTGACTATCTAAAAAAAAGAAAAAGGGCTTATGCTATCTAGTATCCACCACTGAATAAGTCCAGCATTTGGAAGGTTTAGCTTGAGGAACACAGGAATGAGAGAAGTCACTTGGCCTGGCACATTATTTATTTTGTTGTGTTGTCTCTTTCTTCTCCCTTTTTTAATATGTCCAGCAAAGGCCAGTGTTCTAGATCTGACACACTGTTTAGATCTTCCCAGTACAACAGTTCTGTAGTTGAGCGTTACTTTTTGGGACCATGATGATGTTTGTTCAGTTTTGATCCAGAAAAAGTACAGACTATAGTTTTGGTTAAGTTCACAAGCAAGAGTTTTTAATGCCATTCCCCTTTGTTTCACATACCTTCCAGCTTGTAGGAGTGACAGTCCTCTGAGCCACACCAAGAGTAGCCACTGCTCAGCAGATTGCCCACAAAGCAGCCTTCTGTCCCTGCTCTGCTTGGTCAGGACCTCTGACCAAAGCTGAGAAACTATAGGCTGTGGTATCTGGCTTAATTTGTTTCCTACTCCCAGAATCATTCCCTGTTCTTGAAATCTGGACGTACTTTTTGTTTTACCTGAAATAGTGAAAAGCCAAGACCTGGACGTAGAGAGCCTGTCTCTCTAGTTAATCATATATCTCTCTCATGATGACACCAAGCAAAAAATTATGTATTTAGCCAGACCCTTAACTTGTGACTGTTGCAATGATACAGTTTTTACTTCCATAGTATTTGTTCTGCTTGAAAACTTGACTTCATTAGTAATGGTCCAAGATCCTATATAATAGAGACAAATCTAAAAGACTGTAAAAGGCACATTTCCTTTGAGCTTCTCGCCTAAATGCTACCAACAGAATATTGAAGTCTTTCCACAGAACTCTGTTTAGAAAAGTGCATAAAATCCTGAACGTCCAGCTTTAACTTCAGTTTCCTATTCATAGTTGAAAGCAATAATTGAATAAGTCTTACGCTGGAACAGCAGAACTAAATTTATTTTACTTATCTGTTCGTTCTTAATTTAAGTTGAAACACAGCAGAATGATGTGTTATGGAATCCACATGACATGTTCATGAAAAAGTGGTTGCAACTAGGCTTTTAAACAAATTTTTCCAGGAGTTTGAGTTAGCATATCTTTGTTGCTCTTTGACTCATTTTGCCTATTCATTATCATCTATTAAGCACATTTTTGAAACTCCAGACCAAAGCCCCTTCTAATCTAACGCTGTACAAAAATAATAAAAGATAGTCCGCATTTAAAAAAAATAAAATTGGCAATCTGATTTTCTAGAATAAATTTAAACTCATTTTTTATTCCATTAGGGATCTAATGTACAAAGTAATGATTACAAGACATCTTAACTGACTAGATAGTCTGTATTTTAAAGGCCTAATTTTTCAGATCCAGAGCTTTAGTAACTGTTATGAAACCTATGTCTCTGATAGGAAAATTGGGCTCTAAAAACACAAATGATTAATGTAGCATTTGGTATTTGGCATTGAAGAATCTTCAGAAATTCAAAAATAGTTAAATAAAGAAACAATAACATCATTAGAGGACTACTTTATTGATGAATTATACTTGCTGAAAAGGATTCAATTATCATAAAGCTTCTGGCTTTTATGTTTTGAAAGCTAATGCTTATTCTGAAATTTAAATAGAAGTATGTTTCCAAATTATGTTTCCTGAAATGGAACTCCTTTTAGTATTTAAATAGTAAACATAAATGAATCAGAAAGTGGAACATAATGCAGCTATTGAGAAAGAAGAATAGCCTCATGTTTTCATGCTAAAATGAAAACTTCTTTATTCCTATGTCTGAGCCAGTTTTTCCTGAAATGCATAGAATTCTTGTTTCTTCCTGAAGATTGATCACAGAATAAATAAAGGTATAGAAGCTCAGTACAGTAATGACCTAAAGGCAATATATGTATGTCCAACCCTTAGCAACAAAATCTTGATAACCTGACATATTAGACTGTAGCTTGAAAAGTTTTGTGCAATAACCACATATGTTTTTCAAACTGTGAAGAATCAGGAAAGTGTTATTTGAGAAAATAGGATTTGAATGACAAAAAAAGGAAATGTTATTATGAACTAGATGACGGTGGGTGCCTCACTGAAGTAAGGGGAAAGTTATGCTTAAAATGAATCACACTCTGATACTCTTACCATGAGAATATTGCAATTTATTAGATTAAAGCAAATACTAGTGTACTTCCCCTTCATTTTACCATATGAAGACATTTTCATTTTTGAGTCACATGCTATAACTGTTCCCATTAATTTCTGTTTGTAAAAGGGACGTTTTCAAACAATGCTGCTGTGTGCCTGTGTTTTGTTTGTCCACACAGAGGAGTCTAGAAATTAAAGGGACTTCAGTGGTCATGGTGGGTTTTGTCATGGTTTCCTCTCAGATTCTGAATTGGATTACAATAATTACACATAATAAGAAGCCGTGACTGTGCACTTTCCTTCATTTTTCACTGTAAATGTTTTCTAAAACTGTTCACATTAATAAATCTGTGAATGGAAAGCAGCTGTAGCAGTAGTATGTTGAGGTACATTCTTCTCAATGCTGTAGTCATAGCAGAGGGATTTTTTTTTCAGTGGCTTCCAGTTTCTCTCTCATGATCACAAACACTGTAGTCAGTACTATACTTCTGTGCATCCTATTTTTATAGCTTATTTATGTACATCTTTGCCCTTTGCACACATTTTTACTGCAAAGGGGAGATAAAGAGCCCCCAGGAAAGAGGATTCAGCATGCTAAATGGTTGAGTCTCTGGCTTTCAGACAGAACACTGGTTTAAACTGGGTAAAAAGGCTATTTAGGTTATTTTCTGTCCTTAGATGAAAAAGGAAAGTAATTTTAAATCAGTACCAGATGTGCATGTACTAAATGAACCTTAAGTTTCTAATTGGAGTCCTAGTAAAGCTGTAATAGATGTGGCAAATTACAAACAAAATGTTCTTGTTTACATTAGTGTAACTTTAAAACTTCAGCCAAAGACCTTAATAAATGTTCTGTTATTCTAAAAATGGAATTGAACGTCTATTCAACATTCAACAAAATTAATCTCTGGTGTAACTTCAGTGACTTGACTGGAATTCTAGTAGGAATTAATTTGGCTTCCTATGAACAGCTTAGTGTGCGTACTTGTGTATGTGTGTGTGTTTCTGTGTGTTTACTTAAATGTTGCACTGGCCCCACAGCTGGAAGAAGGATGGATTCAGATAGGGCACCCAAGACTTAACAATCAGAAGAAGCAGGTAAAACAACTGTTAGAGTGCTGTAACAGATGCTGTCTTTTCAGGCTGCATAATTCATACACAGTAATATTAGCTGCAACAGTTCAGCTCAATAGCAACACCTCATTATTTTATCCCTCAGTATTTATTCCTATGGTTGACACCTCATGAAATTACTGCTAATGTGTTTATATAAGGGCAGATCTGACACAAGTGGGAAGAATTTAATTTCCCACTCATTCTTTCCTGCTGATGTGTCCTCTTCCCCTGGTAGAAGTGGCAAGTGTAAATAGTTAATTTGCTTCAATTACGAGCCTGTCCTGCTAAATTAGAAGCAGCAGGAATATGAAGAGCCAGAATTATACATATGAGGCAGCTGACAAAGCCTCAGAGCTCACAAAATCAAATCATTTACTCTTCATTGGTGTTCAAAGACCCACTAGATAAAAGCTGCAGTTTATTCTTTAGCATGTGATGGAACTTGGATTGGATGTTACCAATACATATGTAAAAAGAAGTCTGTGTACAATAGTGTCAATGTTTGTGATGCTGTTACCATTTTCACTATAACCCACAAGCTTTCAGGGGTTTCTATTTTGCTCACTAAAAATAACCCAAACTGATTTGGGCACAAAAAATAACAAAGCATGTTTTACAAGTTTCTCTCTGACCACAGGGACATAACAGTCCATTATCTACTTCTGGGGTGAATCAGGTAGATCAGGAGAGGTTGTCAAAATAATGCTGGCCAACATTTCAGATCTCTACAGCTTCTCTTATGATGTGAGACACCACAAGTCAGGTCAAAGTGGATACAAGGTCAGTGTTTCAGCAGGTCTTGGCACCACCTGGTTTCTGGGGACACCTAAATTAGCTCCTCCTCCCTCCCAGGGTGTGATGCCATTCTCCAAGGAATAACTAACACACTTGTAAGACTATGATATACTTTCAGTTTAGTAGATAAATGACCGCAAAAGGTCTAGCTTTGTTTTATTTTTTAAAAGAGAGTAGGAAGAGAAGGCACATCTGTTTGTGCAATTGTGCACTCGGAATTATAAGCAAAATGGATTCAGAAATAGGCACAACAGACAGCAACCTTGTGTCTCCCTTCCCAGCAAAGTTGCTTTTACCAGTGCTGCATCTTAGATGTGTTTGGGAGATGCACTGTTTTTCCTCACAAATTTCTGTAATGAAATTGCATCTCTACCCTTTAAAGCTCTAGACGAGAGCGTCAAGAGTTGAAAACAACTGGTCCTCATCCCGGTGTATTCTCCTTCTCTGTTTCTCTGAAAGCATCTGGGCTTAATGAGCTGGAACACAAATGGGCCAAGAACAGGCACATATTCAGTGCATATACAACTCATGTCTATGTTCACATATGTGAATTTATGTCTTCAGTTTATTCTATTGCCCTGGCTTCTACAAGGCCCAGCCCTTGAAGTCCTTAACTTCTACTGACTCCAGAGGAGAGCAGTGTCAGGCGCCCTGTTTGCAATGCAGTTTTGCTGCAGGACCTCTGGCACCTGACACCTCCCACTGCCACCTAGAGCTGAGCTGAGCTGAGCAGGACTGTATTGTGCACTCGGGATTGGAGACCTTCCCTCTGTCGCAGAAAAATATAGAATTAATGTCACCATAGGAGTCACCTAGGTCACCGTAGGAGCTGCCACATCTTACTCTGCGTAGGCTAGTACAGGCTATGCTCTGCTGGCCTCCTGGCCAGCCTCCTGGCCAGCAGCTTGGTCCTCCTCCAGCCTCCTAGGAGCACTGAAGTCACTGGGAACATCAGGCACACCATGTCCTGGATGGATTTCCAATATCCACTTGCAGCATACAACAGACACAGCTCCTACAGAAATATTGCACAAGTCCACAGAGTTAAGAAATATTGACTTTAACTCCACTTCACCTTCTTATTGTACTTGTAAGGAGCTGGGCCAAAAGGACCCTGGATTCCAAATATTACCGTAGCAATGTGCATAAATAATAGCCTTAATTTTCTTTTGTCCATACATTTGAGCTTAATAGGAATAGGACTTGAAGTCATTTGCAAACAAAACTGGATTTAGGCCCAGTTTATTATGCCTCCATTTAGGTTAACATCCTTGTTTTTTTAGAAAACAATACCAGCAAGTGGAAATAATCACCACATAAATCATATGTTTAATGTCACTTCTTTTGTACCCACCTTTCATTCAACGTGCTTCTGATAAAGTATACAGTCCTGCTCCTGTAGGCTGCAAACATCAAGACTATAAGATCAGATTTAGGCCTGGCACAAATGGCTGCAATTTTGAGTGGTCTCCATTGAGTCTCACTGTTTCCGCTAGACCTGAATTTGGCCTGTGATCTTTCGTTCACATGCCAGAAAGACTGAATTCTTTACCCTAAGCTGCTAATATGTCATCAGTATCTTTTTCATGCTCTACAGTCAAAGAGACTGCCGAGCCATATAGCTAGCCCTGGGCCTCTTTCTGTTACTGTATGTACCTAGATTAAGAATCAATGGTAACATATTTCAGTATCCATTAAGCAATTCTGAAAAATTTTTTTCCTGACTGCTGTGGGAATATCTTTCTCCATATTTTAGGTGTGTGTGTGCAGCTCTAGGTGCCTTTGCTGGAAAACCAGAAGATTAAAACTAGAGATATGTCTCCCACTTGGGAAAAAAACAAGTCTTCTCTATGAGCTTAGGTATTTAGGTCCAGGAACGACAGTCTGAATGTGGAATTTAATTCTGGATTGCAACCTACTGTATTTTATCAGATGACATTCCTGTAACTGTAGTCCATGAAAGTGACACTCCCATGGGTTATAACACTGCAGAGACCAAGAAGACAAAATCAGTCATGCTGCATTTTGATTTACTACTCTGCATATTCTGTTTTGGGGGGTTTCTGGAACACTTCCACCAAAATAAATGTGGGCACTTTTATATCCTTTTAAAAAGACAAATATAACTTGCATGCAAGTGTCAGCTGTAAGGAGACATTCACAAGATAAACGGAAAACTTCCCCTTCTTTGTCATCCTCCTACCATCTATTTAGGCAAAGCCAGGGAAGTAGCATGGTTCTTTGTAATGTGCTTTGCCAGCTAGGAGACACACAGCGTTTGCAGACTTCCATGAGGCACAAATTCTGAAAGTCTCTTTTTCTCCTAAAACCATCGGTCAGTTTAGTCCACTGTCTCCAAGTCTCTAGTATCATCTCTACTATCAAAGGAGACTGTGGTCACAAGCAATAATCTTCCATTAGCACCTGATGCTCCAACCTGAGGACACGGTTGCAGATGTTCGAGTACCTGTTTGTGTCTTGTGATGACTGGGGGAAGGGAGATCTGTTCTCCTGAGGAACTGAGGGTGCAAACCACGTGGGACAGGGAAGTAATCCTGCTGCCTAGTGTGTTGTGATGTATTAATAATCTTTCACAAGCAAGTTGAGAGGAAGTTCATTGGGAAAAAATGGCTAACCAAAACAAAATCTTGGCTTAAGACTTTACAGATATATTTCAGCTATTTATATCAGTGATGAGTTTCATTTTATAAAACACACAGAAGAGCACCAGAGACACAAGGCCTGCTTCAAGGAATTTATGATCTGAAAAGACAAGAACTAAACAGCAGTTAAAATACATACAGCAAAACATGAACAGAAGTTGGCATCATAATCCAGAAGTGCTGATGTTCTACTGTGGTTTTAATTTAGTAAATATAGTATTTGTGAGTGGTGGTCCTATAACTCACCACCCCTGTATCTCCAAGCGAAACTTTGGTACCAGGCTGTGAGAGCCCAGGACATTTGTTTTCCTTAGTGGCCTAATTCAAATTCTATCTTATATATTTATATTCATGAAGTAGAGTTTTGTACTTGCTCGTTTTGGAAATTATCTTCTGTATTTCTGCATGTTTTGCTAAACAGTGTAAGGGAACTTGAAGATATCTTGGTAGTTCAATTAAATAAGGACTTGTGTATTCTGCTGTCTACATTTGCATTTGTGAAGCAGAGTAAGAAAATAATGCCAGCAAGTTCCATTTATAGACTAATAATGTAGTCTTGGTGTTTTGGAGTTTCTATAAGTTGCTGAAGAGAATAAAAATAAATTAAACTGACCCACCCTGCATATACAGAAATTATGATTTTTTTTCTGCCAATATTCAATTTCCACATCTGGGACAATATAAAAAATAAAATACTGTGTAAGGAAACAAATCTGCTGCTGAATCAGAATGGGCCTTTACTGCCTGAGTGACAATCAGTTGACATTCAATTATCATGTTAATTGAATTAAAGCAAGATAGAAATTACTTAATTCTATAACTATATGCTCCTGCCAAGTTACTTATTTAGTAATTGTTGCTTGCTTGATGGAAGACAGGAAAATGACCTTATAAGAGATTTCTGAGATGGTAAAAATAAAATTAAATATTCTCACTATAGATAAGCACAAGATCAGAACTCTGCTTCTTGATACAGGAAAAAGGTTAAATGTATTATTGGATATCATGTGTTTCATAATTTGGCACTGTCTTAAGCATGAAACTCAAAAGAGCTTCTGCCATTTTCTAGAGCACACTTGAATGATGGCACATTTTCATCCCCAAAAGTGCTGCAAGGATGCAACTCTGTTACATTTACTACAACACAAAACTATTTAAGCCTGAGGGCTAAAAATTCTCACAGCTGCATAAAAAAAAAAAAAAAGTTGGGAGGAGCAGCTGACTCACTCATACCTGTTTGAGGTGCTGCAAGAAATGTTGAAGACACTCCCCACTTGCCCTGCCTTCATAAGCCCCCAGTACAAGTCCAGTCTAGAACAAAGTCAGTGAACTGGAACCCACTGCCAGGGCCAAATTCATTTGCCTTCAGAGAAAAGTATTAACAGCCAGACCTTGTTGCTACTCATATATTACCCCATTGTTACTCCCAGACAGGCAGAACGTAGCCTAATGTTTAGTCTGAGCCAGGATCAATCAGAATTTCCAAACCCAGCATGAGGATGGTTACGCTGACCCAAAGAGTGGGCACCTTCAAAAGGGCAATAGCATATAGAGAGTGAGAGCTCAAGCTCTTGTCCTCAGAGGACATGCCAATGCCCTCAGCAGGGATGGAGTGGGGTGAGCTGATCACCCTCCAGACAAACCATTCTGCAGGGACCATTCTTGCCAATGCAAAACATCAAAGTGGGCTGGGGTCATCTAAAACTTTTCACCCCTCACTAAGAACTGTTTTACAATAAAGACCTTCTGTACATTGTTAAAATTTGTATTGCCGGGGAAGACGTGGTGTTCATGTGACTGTTATTCAATCACCAACATATTGAAGGGAAAAGGCCAAGTCAGTGTGTACACTTAACATGGTAGATGCATAGGTAGGAAATAATTAAATAACTGTGCAATGATGTTCCTGTGAAGTAAGGATATTTTAAATGGAGATTTACAGAATTGTTGTTAGCTTCATATTATTGAGTTAACCTTGTGCAATATGACTATTTGCAGGAAAAGTCAGGTCCCAGAGGACTCTTTCAATTATGCTGTGACTGTAAGAGCACAGCAGGAGTGTCTGTTTTTTATATTTGTGTAATGCAAAATAAAACCCAATGTGGAAGCAGTAGATACATGATCTTTTGAAGAACATTATTCTGTGTAAAATTCTTTGTTCAGCTTTGTTTTTTAAGTTGGCTGTCAGACTGATACAGAGACATTGCAATATACAAAGCAGTATAACTTAGTCTTTGTTCTGTAGGTCAAGCTGAATTCATTTCAGCATCTAGGAACAGACTGTTGACTAATTTTTTACTCATTTTCAAAAATGAGTAAACAAATAGTAATTCCCATTGTAATCACAAGCAATTACACCTTAAAAAGCAAATTGCTACTTTTTCTTTTTTTTTTTCAGAATAGGAGATCAGCAAACACTATATATTTATCTTAATCTGGAGAAATTACAAGGGTGCAAAGATACATTTGCACAGCTAAAACCAATTTTTTTCCCTCTCTGACTTTATATTTACGATTTGAGAAGTCTAAGACTTCTCTGTTCCCATCATGATCTTTTGCTTCCTGGGGAAGCAGCCTCTGAGTTTTGTCAGCCCATATCTGAGTTTTGTTCTGTGTCTGAAAGCAAAGCCTCAGTGAAACAAAAAAAATTGTTTCATGAACACATTCTTTATAAAAATGGTGTTGTACTAGATTGTTCCAGCCTGACACTAACACTCTCACTTTGTAGTCTGCAACTGTATTGTCCTCTGTGTGTACACTCTGTGCTGCCAGGTTCTCTCTATTACAGGACTGCTGGTATTACTGGAACATTGGAAGATCAAAAGAGAACACTTTAAAGTTTCATAAAATTTATCTTTCTGAGGAGGGCATGTTCATGTGTGGTTTTAGCTGTGGAATTCAGAAGAACACTCCAAAATTGTCATCCAAAATAGCTTTGCCGGTCTTTTAGTTTTGAATTAATAGCCCAGTAAACTAGGTAGTATGGAATGGAAGGGGGAAGGTGGATAGTCTTTACTCTGTTATGGAGGCTTTCTGCAGGTGGCCAGGTTATGCATTTGGCTACAGAAGTGGACAGCAGAAACACAAAGCTACAATTTCATTTTGTATAATATCATGAATCCCAAATGCCCATCCACACATGAATTAAACTGAGGCATATGACTTCAAAAATGTGAAATATAACAGCAATAAAAAAGTAAATTTTCTTTCCCTTTATTTGTTTCGCTCACTTTTAAACCCTTAGATGTTTTTTAAGCTTTTCCTTTCAACAAAGGAGTCAGTCCTACTTAGTCACATGAAACCAAGATGGATGCATGACTCCTAAATCTACCCTTTTAGGAAAAAAAACAAACCATGAAGTAGTGAGAAACTCATGACAGTATTTGCCAAGAGAATTGCTGACCTGTTGCTGAATCTGTCCTTGACATGGCTAACAGCAAGTTAGCTAGGCTCCATGGCTCAGAAGCTGGTTCTCCTCCTGAGAACTTTCAGACTTAAATATCTACATATGCTTTTCTGACATCATGTTACTGTAGTGCTCTGAGGTCCTAAACCCTGAAGATAATCTTTGATCTTAAAATCTGGGCAAAATTGAAGTGATTCTCCAAAGTCTTTAATCTATTATGAGATTGTGCACATGCCACATTTAAAATAATTTGGTGAGTTGAGAGAAATGTACAGAAATAGATACATGCTCCTGAGAAGTTAATTAGACCTATATGAGATCAAGACTGGGATAATGACTAACAATTATTATTCTTAGCAGCTCCATGAAGCTTCTTTGACTGCCCCCAACAGTTTACTCAGGGAAGAGAAAACGCCTCTTGGCTGATCTGTGTGGTGCTGTCATCTCCTCCTTCATTAGCTCAAATGTCTTTCTGCACATTCTCATCTTCCCCAGAGGGTTTTAACTGATCTCACAAGTGGAAGCCAGTGAAGAGGTCCACGCCTACCTTCCCCCATTCCTAAAGGTCCCATTTGAAAGTACACCCCACACTTTACTTGGAACAATTAAACCTGAGATGCTATGAGGAATATTGTTTTTTTCAGTACTGCTGGGTAGTTAAAGGGTGTTTCAGAATTGGAACAATATTTTCTTTGAAATATTTGATGTTTATTATTTCACTCTTTAAACAATATGAGAAGGAAAGTCTGTTTACTTAGAAAGACATTATGAAGATGCATGAGACACACCGGTGATATATAAAAACAAAACCAGATTAATTTACCAATGTGACACTCTTTGTTTTTAGGTATACAAAAAGAAAACTGAAGCTGCCAAGAAGGAATATCTGAAGCAGTTAGCTGCCTACAGAGCAAGCCTTGTATCCAAGGTAACACAAAACATATATATGTACACTCATATATATAGTGACATATTGCAAACAATTTTCAGCATTTATCTGGTGCTGAGCACCATAGTATTTAGTGCAAATAGCCTTGTTTGTTATCAACTTAACCTTAGGTTTAAGTTGCAAATGCTAAATAAACACAGTCATCTCTCCGTGGAAAGATATCCTTTCCCTTCTGGTCATTAAGACAGCACTTCTTCAGTTTGGGATTAACATCCCAGTTCAAAACAAGAAGGAGATAGTGGTAAACAGACCTCAATATAACAAATATGCCGTGCCAGGCAGTCACCATGCTATAAGGAAAAAAAAAATATATCTTACAAAAAATGCCTGGGTTTGGTTTTGTGGGGGATTTTAAGTACTGATTTTTACCTTGCAATCACAATTCAGAAAAATTCAAGCTCAGCTGACATAGCAAATTTTGATACAAAAATGTCAATTTATGTTTTACATCCAGCAAGCCATTTCTGTGAGCACAGCATTAGGACAATGGTGGAATATTCTGTACTGGAGCATACCAGTGTATCCTAGATAAACAGCTAGTAGCACTTTTCTAAATCAATTTATTCACTCATTCTTAATGCCTATAATTTTTCAGTAGACTCTTTAAAATTTGTAAAATGCTTTTAAATATGCAGAAGAATATGAAATTACTGCACTGTGTCAACGAGAAAAAACAGTTAAGCAACTATAGAATCATGCCAGATAAAATCACTTGGTTTGGGTCTATCAAAACAAATATTTTGTTCTTAAGAAAACCAGTAAAGAAAATCAATTTTAGAGGCAAAGATCACAGTAAGAAGGACTGTCAAATAGGACATGAGTAGAACTTTTTTGTTAGTTTCAGATTTTTGGGGGGTCCTACACAATACTTCTCTGTATATTATATTAATTTGTAGAGGGGATCACTATATGATAAGCCATGCAAAGACCGTTCATGCATCTTTCTTTCTACATTACCTTAGTATTTGGTCAGTGTTTGTTCTGAATTTAAAAGTCTGAAATATGGGTGTCACTCATTTTTGAGGGTTGTGTCTTAGGCGTTTTAATTTTTTAGCTACCATCATAAATACTCATGCATTTAGTTAAAGTGATTTACAGGATTCTTTTAATTACTGTATTAAGGCTGTTTGGTTCCAGAGATACTCATTGCCTTCAGAAAGAATATCATGTGCATACAAACAAATCTTTTTGAAATACCTTGCTTATTGGCAAAGGATAGGTCTAAAAAGCTCAAAATATCCCAATAGTTTTCTAAGAAATCCATGAAGCCAACTTTTCACTTGAGACAATAACCTGGATGTCATAATTCGACACATCATGGACTGTTTACATTGCACTCTATATAGCTTAATTTTGAAATGTCACATACAGAAAATGAGATTTTGGTTTGGTTTGGGTTGGGTTGGGTTGGGTTTTTCTAAGAGAAAAAGGCATATTATGGCATTTTCTGACGTTTGTTTTTAGGAAAAAAATGAAAGATTGTTGATTAGTTCAGTGCATGAATCAATTTGTGCAAATATTTAAATTTGTTGTTAGTCAGAAAAGCACTGAAGCATTTTCTTAACTTTTCAGCAGTTATTTAAATTCTGCCCATAATGTAATTTTTTCCTCTAGTGTGGAAAGTGTAAATATATAAACTTAATGAGGCTGAGTACTGATTGCTTACTCTCATGAACACACTCAGTGACTCTAACAGAGCTGGCATGTAACTAAAGCAAGTCCATTTTGAAAGAAGAATGCAAAATACCGAGTTGTAATATAATATCAGTATATTCTACATTATCATTATTAAATATTTATATGGCACCAGAAGAGTTGTAGTTCTTTAGACAAGCCTGTAAGCATGAGGAAGTATATATAATACATTATTAAGATTATTTGGAGTCCACATGGTCTTTTATGCCCATGTGTTATATTATCTTCCATAAAAGCTACTTTTAGACAATATTATTAAGATTCCAAGACCTCAATCTCAAAAGCTTAGACATGCCAAAAGTAACATACCTTTTCAAAAAATGCTTTAATAGAATATTAATTATTTTCTCCCATTATATGTTTTATACTTTATACTTCACTCCATGTGAGTCTCATTTCATACAATTATAATCACTCTGGGTCCTCCTGAGTTGTATTTACTGCATGTTATTTAACCTTGCTTCTTTATAGGATTTTCTGGGCTGCTCATCCCAGCAATGTTTTAGTGCAAAGAAATCCTCACTAATACTTGAGAGCAGGAAGTTTATATTGTCCATATTTTCAAACTCAACTAAATCGTTGTGAAATCAGGTGTTCAGTAATTTTAGGTGTTTTCCTTGAGATGTTCAGTTGTGCTTCACATCACATCAGGACATCTTGCTATCCAAATTATAGGAGTTGCCCAATTATCAAGCTTTCTTCCTTATCCCCTCCCAGAGGACAGTAGGAAGAGGCAGGCACAAGCAGGCAAGGGTGCTGCTTAGGCCCCCTCAGTCCAGTTCAGCTCACTTCCAAAAGCAGCTGCTCTGCGCATTTCCTAACTTTTCAACACTGATTCTGCCACCTTTTTCATGAAGTATTGCTGTTTTTTAAACAACTAGTGAGTGTATGTGAGTGTTTGTGTACGTTTTTCTGCATTTACTTGCAAGTCTTCTCTTTTCTAAAAGCAAGGAATGGACATATACCATGTTCTGCTCAGTGCTCCGGATTTGGAGTTGGATTCACTGCGCCCATCTTGTCCATTTGAGATTCCAGAGTAGTCAAAATAGAAGATTTTGCAGGGAAATGGGGTAAATCTCATTTTGCCAGGAAATTTCTTAGCCTCTGCTTGACAGAAGAATGACATTCAGATGTATTGTTTTTTATTCCAAGCTGTGGGATTGAATGGAATTTGAGATGGGAATGATGGCCTTCTCCATGATACTTGGCCATTTGCCCCCTCCCCTCCGCTCTGCTCTCTTCCCTTCCCTTCCTCTCCCCTTTCCCTCCTCTCTCCTCCCCTTCCCTCCCCTCTCCTCCTCTCCTCACTATCAACAGCAACTTCAGTAATAGGATTACCAGCCCATCTCTAGTAGACTTTTAAATGCTTTTGTGATGTCTCTATAAGGTATGGTTACCTCCCAGTAAATAAGATAAACATATGATTATATAAATATGTCAATATGGATTAATGCCCCTTCTACTTATCAGTATGTTTGCTGTATTTTCTCCTTTTTTATGACGGTTGAAATTAATGGGTCCGGTGTTCCACTTGTTCATATGTGTAGGAATTGATATATAAAGAAAAAACACATAACAAAGCATTATATCTTCTGCTATGCAAATTGCCATATTGCTTATAGTACTGACTAAGCCTTTGCATTGTAAACAAGTGTCTTTATATTTGCCCTTAGTTGCAACTTTTAGTACTATTCAGGTCCAGAAATGCAGTCTCTGGTATCTGGTAATTTGTATAGCATTACATAAAATGCTGTGAATTGCAATTTTACTTTTTCATAAAACAAGCATTTTTTCCAGCTTAACCAGCCTTTTTTCTGGCTGACATTAGAGTTTTTGCTGTATATTTCAAATATATATATTTAATACAGATATATATGGGGAAATGTTAAATACTTTATTACATATGTTCATCTATGTGTATTTATATAACAATATATAGATATTACGTATTAAATATGCATAATATATTTATGTGCCTATAAGTGATACATATATGTATGTTAAATATAACACTACAAATGCAATCTTCAATAGTACAAAAAAGGTTCCTCTTCCTTGTATTATTCTTTTTTGCTAAATGAATCTAGTTCTCTCTGTGTAGTGACAACTTCAAGTTTCATGCAGATGTATTTTAGTGACTATGGCTGAAGCTAAAACCTCTCAAGCATATTTTAAAACTGATGTATCTGAGTCAAAATGATGTCCTCACTTTGTAGTGAATGCATTGGACATTTTTCAGTTTTGTGGACAGTGCAAATTCTTTGGACATGTAAAATTGTTTCTGAATTATATGGCAGACTTAGCTTTCCTAGTCCATCATCTTGCAGTTGTGGTTCATAAGAAAACTAAAGGTCATATCTAGTAAGACTGGCATTGCTTTAATGCCATTAGCACAGCAATTTGTAACCAGAGAGTTCCGGGCACCCAAAATGTCTGGTAGTCTGCCTATGTTGTAATACAAATGATCAGCCCTAGGAATTCCAGTCTCTTAGGACTGCAGTGAATATACATAGGAAAGTATTCCTACTTGTAAAAAGCAATTGACCTACTTGTAAAAAGTAATATGGAGACCATCATTAAAAACAAACAAACAAACAAACAAAAAACAAGCAAAAAACCAAAACCAACCAAACAAAGAAAACAAACACCAAAAGCAAAAAGTGAAAACTAAAAAACCCAAAATGGAAACAGTAAAATTGGTATTAGTTTCCCATTTCGTGTGTGTATGTATGTGGTGAGAGCACTTGCCTAACATATAAAAAAGGCAAAAAGATATATCAGCTCTCCTAGATCAAGCATTTCCCCACTCCTAAGTAAATGTGGATGTGCAGGTGTGCTCTCTCCACAATTTGTTTTCTGTAGCCCAGTGAATCCCAAATTCTTTTCTGCGCAGTGGCCACGCTTCAGATATAGGAGAGCACTGTATCCTGGCTCACTCCTTCCTGAAATAAGCAGCTGGTGAGGTCTAGGACATTGCTTTTGGGAATAAAATTCCTAATATCTCTTGACAAGAGTCAATGACTGAACTATTTTGTCTGCTGGTCAGTGCTTTAACAAGTCAGCTATTGAATACAAGGAGAGCAGCATCCCTTCTGAAGCTGGCAGAAAGGCACCTGGTTCTGAGAACAGCTTTTCCTATGTTATACTTAGCCCCAGTCCATGCAGATGTTTTTGAAATTTCATAAACCACTTCAGGCTATTCTCAGTGAAAGCAGAAGAGAAAGAATAAATAAAAATATAGTTATGTTTGATGCATGTTTGGGGGTGGTTTTTTGTAGTTAGAAAATGTTACAAGTCAAATGGCAATATTTTCCTTAAAATAATAACAAAGAAATCCCAGAATGATGGCATACACATACATTTTTTATTCTTTTCCATTAAACATTAGAATCCCTAGCTGGAAAGACTATAATGTAAGGCTTTTAAAGCAGGTAATTCATGCTTCTGTGATACCTCATTCTTTCATTATTTCTGGAGTTGTTATGATGTAGTCAGAAATTTTCAAATAATTATAAATAAAATTATGCATCTGCAATATGTGATGTATCAGAGTATCTGGTAAGTAAACATGTATATTTATAAAACAATTGTCTAATCTCATAATAACACAAGTCCAACCATTTTTTGTCTAGCAAGGAAATCAACTATCTACTGCAGCTGAAAATATAGAACAAACTATATTTAAGTTAGTGCCATGAATTTGATTTGAGGCTAAATCATGTGATGCTTTACATTCAGCAGTGCAGAAACTGAGAGATGCTCTCACATAATTCCTGCCAAAAATGGCAGAAATGTCTTGAGCTTGATAGAAGCCAGATTTTGATTTGGAGAGCAACTGTGTTTGGTTTTGAAGTGAGTTAATAAAACTAAATTTCACTATTAGCCAAGTGCTTCCATTTGGGGAATTAAAACACTTGTATCAAATTAAAGTTGCATATCCTTTATCACATGTACCCAGGTTACATTCATAAAACATCCATTTTTACTTACATACCCTAAATGAATCCATGACAATCCTCTGTAGATGATGACAAAATGTATATTTAGATTTGAAGATGTTCTTCTGAGCCACCTCGACTAATTATAGATGACAACCCATGGCTTACTCCTTTGTTCTGAAACATCAAGAATATGTCAAAAAGCTTTCTGAACTCTCTAGAGTCGCAGATGTTGTTATTGCAATAGGTGACTGGAATTAACAAAATACGAAACGTCATTTGCTAAGAGCCTCTTGTGACTTAGGAAGGAAGGCAGCTGTACTTCAAATATGCACATGAGTTATCTACCAGAGTGTGTAGAGTTAAGTCAAAGAATCTCTAAAGGAGTTAAAGAGCTAAGTAGGAAAGAGATAACAGTGCCAGCAAGGAGCCTTTCTCTCATAAACAGCTTCACAGGGTTATTAATAAAATGGCTGAGCCCATGCAGGCTATAAGAAGGCATTCTTCTCAAGGACAGGCTTGGGGTTGGAAGTGACCTAAAATGTCAAAAACGTTAAAAACGGACAGGATTATGTGAACACAGAAAAGCTGAGAGAAGGAATAAACAATTCAAGATGTTCCTTCCACCAAAGAGACAGCAAAGACAGCAGATGCAAACTTAAGCTTAGGTAAGCTTTGTAGGAGCTGCATAAATATGCAGCCAATTTCCTTCTATCTATCTCTTTAATGTCACAGTACTGAAGATAACTCATTTTAAGCTGAGTCAGGCCTGCTGAAGTTTGATCACAGCCTGCACAGCCTGGACCATCCTGGTACTAGCTGACATAATCACTGTTGTTACCTGAATGTAACCTTCATTCTGGTCACAGAGTCCAAAAACAGGTGAATTCCTCAGCATGGTTGAGGTGACACCGGTCACTACATGTGGGCATGGCACCATCATGAAAAATGACAGTGTGGCAACTATGTAGGTTTATCACACATATTCATGTGAAACCTGAATTAAGTTAAACTCTTTTTTAGGCCTTGAAATACTCACATAATACATGTTCCAGTCTACAGAGAGAGGATGCCAGACGTCCGTTTCTCATTTAAAGAGAAGCACCTGTTTCTCATTTAAAATAAAACTTTCTGCACCATTTTGGCCATGTAAAAAAAAAAAAATTCTGATTTTGGAATATGTTACGTAAACCCACAAGTAAAGCTGTTTTGGTTTTTTTGCTGTTTGCATATTGGCCAGAAGGCTCACTCCTTTGCCCTTAAAGAGGTCTCTTAGCCTGTTTTTAAAGGACACATGGGCATGCAGTAGTACAAGAACATTTACTGAATGTTCTGAATGTATTTACTGAATATTTTACTACAAAGGAGAGCTTAATTGGTGTTGTTAATAAAGAAGCATTTAGATAATATCTGATCTGTAAACAACTGAAATTATATTGTTCCAACTGAAAGGCTTTGATCATTAACTAATTTTGTGAAATCAATAGAACAAGAAAAAAAACCCTCTTTTTTCTCTGTAAATAGAACATCTCTGGTTTCTTTGAAAGAACACTGCCTTTTTGATTTTATGTTTCAAGGAGCAATATTAGTTGAGTACTGCTTTCTAGAGTAACATTATTACAAAAGTCCATTTAATTCCCACACATTATGGCTGTATATCGTATGTTATAGCAGATAACATATATACAGTATGCTATGAGGCTGCTGAATATAAAGCATTTATTCATTATGTAAATTTAAGATGTTCATATGCATTATGTGTGTATATATCTATATAGTCCTACTGTCTGGCAACATTTCTAACAAAAACTGGATTAACATGTTAACAAATTAAATAAGGATAGGCACTTGTAGTTTCTAAGTATGCTTCTGAAGAAACACAGATCAAAAGTACTGGTCCTCAGTTGGGGTCCTCAATTCTCAGCCTCTGTTAGGCAGATCCTACTTGGTTTTCATAAAAAATTAAACGGACCTGCAGACATTATTACTGAAGTAACAGTAACAGCGTTGGGCTGTGATCCAAATTCTGTGGGAGTTAATAATAGAAGATTGTCCTTTAAATTCAGTAGTCCAGGGATAGACCCTTAGAATCCTGCCTTATTAAAACATGTCCTGGCTTTACTTTCAACATAGATGTTGTTTATGTTCCAGCTGAAATGGGGTTAGAAGTGCCAACAGTAGCCAGAAGGCAGTCACAGGTTAGAAAGAGAATCAATACTCGTGTAGGTTTCAAGAGCCGTTTGGTTACCCAGATACAGAGGTGAGGGTTTAAAGTGGGACTTTTCAAAGTGGAAGTAAAATTATATCCCAAAGGAAGCTGTGGAGATGCCCGAATGGCATTGCCTAGTGTGCTGCTTTTTCCTCTGACACAAGTAAATTGAGCAGGATGTCTGTATCAAAAATTATTTTGCAACCATAAGAGCGAGTTGTATGTTATGGGATGAGGGAAATCCCAATATCACTTTTCTCTAAGGAACAGACACACTCCCTGTGCCTGAATTCAGTCTGTAATAAGGAGGACCATTAGTCCCAGGGCAGTTCTCAGTAGAAAAGAATAGCAGAACTAAATGAGCAATGCTTAACCCCTTAACCTAATTTAATTATTTATTTTGGTAATTAGGCATAAGGAGTTTTGGCACACATTAGGAGAGTAGAAGGGGATAAGAAAGTTCTCTTTGCTCTAAAATTGGAAGGAAAGGCACAAGTTTAGTGAAAATCATGGGGAAGAACTTGATTCAGCACTTTCCAAACTGCAAAATTATCAACTCTGAACACTTTCTCTGAAGAACATCACTCATTAGTATCATCACACATGTCCTTGAAAATATGATACAAGTAAAATAATTCTATGGACCAAGGGTCATGAGCCACCAGTACTTTTAGTTGGTATAATTATATTTATTATCATCAGAGTTACAGTAGTACTTTTTTTGTTTCCTTCCTTTCCCTACTTCTCTTCTACTTTCGTTATCTTTCTGTTCAGATATCAAAATGTTCTTCCCTCTTTTTCTTTGCGTTCCAGTAAAACTAGATTCTTGGTCGGGGGTGGGGAGGAAAATGGTTTTGCATTGTGACAAAAGTGCAGTCATACTTCCTCTGTAGCATTCCATTGCTTTGGCCTACCTATGTTATCTTCACCTTCTGAATTTTTACTTTTTTTAATTTAAGCAATAGTATTAGGTGATGATATTAGTTGGAGAGGCAGGTCCATAGAAAATCCTTCTAGCCTATGAAGAACTTGAAGATCTATAGTATTGCTTTGACCTGATCTCCAATACAAGTATAAGCCATGCAAAGAGCATAAAGGATTGTCAAGAAAAACTAATCTGTGGTCCTAGTGTATAGTCGCTGATCTGTGTGAAATAACCCCGCCTACCATAAACTACATACAATATTCTGTCACCCCCTAGTGGTGGGTCTACACCACCATTCTGATAGTAGTGATCAAAGATGTTCTCACTGGAGATATAGTAGAAGACCTTGTTACCTGTAGATCTAAGCCCCAGTGTTTGGTGGCCTGTGTGTACAGGTTTGTAATTTTGGTCTCCACTGCAGATATCTGCAAATGAATTGTATTCTAGAACTTAATCCCAAAACTCAGAGATGTAAATTGTGTTGGTTTGGAGCAGATTAATTAGAGGGTTTGGGGGGCTTTTTAAATTATTGCTGTACTCTTCTCCTTGGATAAGGCAAGAGAAAATTGGCTGAATTCCAACCTGCGAAGTTGGAGAACATGACTGTGCATTTGAAGCCCATATTGTCTAATCAGATCCCTTTGTTCCTAATTCTTAGTTTTGCCCATGATAAAAGTCCTTGTCTAAGACTGTCTGATGCTTTACTGGATAGGTGCAATGCCCATTCAAGTCTGTGAATGCAGTAATTGTGCCTGAAAGAGTAGCATGACTTATGCATCATATATGCCTCTCGGTATATTTCACAGTAAAGTAACGTAACTAAGCCAAA
This sequence comes from Pachyramphus minor, assembly GCA_013397135.1. Lineage (NCBI taxonomy): Eukaryota > Metazoa > Chordata > Aves > Passeriformes > Tyrannidae > Pachyramphus > Pachyramphus minor. The sequence continues at coordinate 78,339 of VYXB01000208.1, forward strand.
GTATTTGACATCACCTATTCCATTAGCTTCAGCAATACTTACAAAATCTGCATTTCTGACCTATCTGCAGAAAAAGCTGAAAGAGCAGTATGCTGGAGAATAGAATTTAATGGGTTCATTTATCAAGATTGCCAGTAACTGGTAGTATTGATGTGATTTACACAATATTGGACAATTTGGTTTCAGATCACATATGATTCAAAGCATCCTAAGTCATAGCAAAATACTGGGTCCTATACGGAAGTGTTGTGCTTTTCAGTGGATCAAGAGGTGGTGAAACATATACAAAGCTGATTCATAGCTTGAGACAACTGAAACAGTCAATTTTGATCACTTTGCAGAGCTCTTCTCAGAGGTATAATGAGTGTTATTCATCTCTGACCAGAGACTGTACAATTCCTCTTAATGTAATATGATATTTAAAGTATCAAATGATACTATCTATATATCTGTAATTTTGTCAGTATGGGCTGTGCATTCACCTCTTATGTGTGAACTCAGAATTGCCCCAAAATTAGATTGATTCGATGTATTTTTGCTAAAGAAGTGTATGGCAGCATCTTTGTAGTTACAAATGAAATGTAAGTATATATCAGTATGTCACAACTAGTGCTGCAAAGGTTTTTTGACACCTCCTCACCAGGAGGAATTGTTTAAGCAATCTGCCCTTAGACACTTTAGGAGCAATTATCCCTACTTGGACTACACAGAACCTGCCTGCTACATCATGGATAGACAATCTGTTTTCATGAGGGGACTGTGCTCTAAATAAAACTTCCGAGTTTCTCAAGAAAGAAACAGCATACACCTCCTGTAATGTGTAATAAGCGTGGGACACTCAAGAGGAGGCTCCTGACCATGCTGCTAATTAGCAAACCTTCTGAATCGCTGAAATTTCAGTAAATTTCAGTTTTTGCCAGTTTTTGCTCCTACACTCATGAGAGTGTTCTAAAAATACAACTGGGAAGAGAGGGGGAAAATATTTCCCATGTTGTCATGATCATTCATTCAATGTTTTAAAAATAATATCCCCATAACAGCAGATTTTTGAAGCTACTTTCAGTTTTTTATGTCTGCATCTGAATCCTGCAAATATGCACACAATACATATTGCACACATGTACACTCACATGTCAGCAGAGCCTGGCAGATCCACAGAGACAGAGATTTGCACTCATTTTATCATATTCATATAATTTTTCTTCATTTACTGGAGAAAACAAGCATTTTTTTGCTAAGGGAACTGCAGTTATACTTAGGGAAAATTAAGTTATCATTTGTGTCTTTATCATCACAAGCAATTTCAATTACGTTCGTGTCAAAGGATTGTTGGTGATGGTGTATCCTTCAGAAAGAATACAAATATAGTTCACTGATCCTGGAGTGCTAAGAGTAACACAAAACTTACTCTGACTTGTAAACTGAGCAAACATGACATGGAGATCACAGAATAAGGGCGTATATGTGTCTTTCAGCCTTGTTTTGACAAAGTGACTTCTTTCCCCAGAGGGACATTTCTGCCATTTTTTTCCGGCATGTTTCACCTTTCACTGATTATTAATCCCAGTATGACTTAACCTCAAATTAGGATTCCCACTTATAAGCATATGGGAGTTAATGCCTAAATTTTTTTCATCGTTTTTTTAAGCACACAGTTTGCACTCAAGATATCCAAGAAAATAAAGTTATGAAAAACAACTGAGCAAACTGAACTTAAGCAAACGTAGCAAGTTATAAATATTCAAACAAAAAGTATTACTAAAATTCATTCACTAAAGGACGGTTTTTATTACTAGCTACTTTAAGAAACTGGGGCACTGAATAACATTTCTGAAAATCTGTACACTTTCTATACAGTATTCTTGCAGCTTTAGTAAGATAACTTCCCCATGTCTGATGCAGTGTAACATTTATATAGACCTCAGTTTTAAAAAGAATTTTCAGAACCTTATGAATTGGATCAACAAACGAAGTTTTGTTAAAAGTGAAATTATTCAGAATATTCTTATTTCTCGTAATGCATGGCACATGAAACATTGTTTGGTGGCATGGATAGCGTTCCAGGACAGAATACTTCAAAATAAAGGCATTAGCACAGCAGCTAACGTATTCATTCCATGCATTAGAACAGCTGATGAGGTTTAGCCTCTTCATCATGTTAGCCAACTGATAAAGCACTATTAGCATTATCAATGTGTATGATAAAAGACACAGAAATTCTTATCCCGGTTTGCAAATGGGAAAATGAGACATGTCAAAGATCACTGCAGACTTTTAGTGGAACCCACCCTAATGAATCTCTTTTAAACTAGGCTGTCAAGTTTGAGGTCAGTAGGAGTGGCTGCTTATGTAAAGAAATGTGTCAGGCTCGGTTGTCTTTGTTGTTTAAGTTTTTAGGTCAGTGATGCCAGTTCCAAGCTTGGAAAAGGGAAGATGCCAGACTAGGCCAGTAAACAGAGGATCTAAATTACTTTTTTTTTTTTTAATCATGCTGAAGACAAAGTGTAAGGTAAAAGAGATTCATTATTTTTCTAGTGTAGTAACCAAACTCCATTTCAAGGACAATGTGATGGTCCAGATATACATGTTTTCCTGTGGTGTGACTCTTAAACAGACTTTGGGAGTAGGACTGTCGCGTCTGGTAGCTTCTAAGTATTGTCTGATTTTTTGTTTTTCTCAACAGAGCTACAGTGAACCTGTTGATGTTAAAGCCTCCCCACAACCTCAGATGATGAATTCGAAGCAGTCAGTGTTTCATGGGCCTACCCAGGCTCATTCTGCACTGTACCTCAGTTCCCACTACCACCAACAACCAGGAATGAATCCTCACATCACTGCCATGCATGCCAATATCCCCAGGAACATAGCGCCCAAGCCCAACAACCAAATGCCAGTGACTGTTTCCATAGCAAACATGGCTGTGTCCCCACCGCCACCTCTTCAGATCAGCCCCCCTCTGCACCAGCATCTCAACATCCAGCAACATCAGCCAATTTCAATGCAGCAGTCAGTTGGAAACCAGCTACCAATGCAGGTCCAGTCTGCTTTACATTCACCTACAATGCAACAAGTAAGTTGGAGCTTTTCAGCTGTCTGGGGAATTGCTTCATTTTTTGGGGGTGAGTGTGGGGAGGGGAATCATCCAGAAGTTGAAACTGTGAGGGAGATTTAAAGCTGTGGACTAGCTGTAGTGTTGCTGGTTCCAAAACTATGATAGTATAGGGTTAGTCTTTCAAGGGCAAGAACAAATGATGAGTTTACCCAGATGACAGAAAATTTCACTTGAACTGTTTGTGCTAGCTGTTTGTGTCCATCGTTGTCTGTAGACCCGTATGCAAATCTGCAAGTACCCTGAGATATAAGTGAAATGTTAAGTCTTCAGGAACACATTTCACTAACAAAAGGCAGGCATGTGTATAAAAATATATAGTCATAGCTTGTGCTGTTATCCTTGTGCTGACTGTGACATAGAACAGTCAGAGGGAACATGAAGCAACACAAGTTGTGTTGAACATGTTAGATTAAGTGAACACGAGTTTATGCTGCATTCAAACCTTCATTTTTCTACATAGATATACTGTCTTCTTACTGGAAATAAGTGGGCTGTGCCCACAATCCCAATATGGTGGTGTTCTTGCTTGTTTGTGGGTTTATTTTTTTTTTCACTCTCAGTATTTTAGATAATTGATTCTCAATACATTTCAAAGGAGTTCTGAATGAAAGCAGACCAGCCATGGTATTGTCGCGTTCAGGTCCAGGCTTATGGAGGGCTAGGACAGATAAGCTGTTTATTTAATGAGAGAAAATTTCCTTTTGTATTGGATGAGATCGGACTATCAATAATAGGATCTTGCTTTGCAAAGTGCCGTTAGAATGAATTTTTTTTTTTGATGGAGTTGCGAGAATCTTCAAGATTTGTATACAAAAAACTTGTCAGTTCTGGCCGATAAAGCATAGTCATGAACTTGCTGCATATTTTAAATTTCTCTATAAATTCACCATTGCTAACAAGGCATTTGCATTTGCTTTCCAAGCCAGAAATCTTTTGTCTGAAGATTGGTCTTTAGAGATGAGAATACTTGCACACAAATCGTAGCTTCTAGCTGGTAGAACAGTTTAACAGGGAAAGAAATTTTCCAAAACAGGGGAAAAAAAGAAAAAAAAAAAAAAAGAAGAATTGAAAGCAATCTGGACTGATAAACGTAGGTGTTCAGAAGGAAAGTTTGCGGAGTGTTTACAACTTTTTTCTAGTCCAGTTTATTTTTCACAGTCAGATTAAACAGACTTATGACCATACGTATGTATAGTCATGTGTTCTTGAAGGTTTTCCTGTTAGTTAGTGTGAGTATCCTGGAAGAGCCCATGTTCAAGCCTCAGAGAAACTCAGGAGCTGACCCCCAGCCTGAGCAGCTGTAATTAGCTACAGAAAGTCCTAGACAGGGGAGCCAGGGAGGCCTGTCTGGAGATCCTAAGCCTGATGAAATACTGGTTGAACATGAAGGCTCAGAGCAAGAGTAGAGACAAAGCAATACCCTTGTTCATTTACCGAACATGAAAAATTACATCTGTGACTGCAACTTGTTGAGATCCTATAGCTATATTTCAGCAAGTTTATGTTGCAAAGCATGCCTTCTAAGTTCAGGTTGTTTCCCAAGTTCAGTGTCACTTGTACATCACTTGTCCAGTGCAGAACTAAAGATCAAACCCCTTATGTCTTTTCCAGAATCATTGCCAAACATTATTTACTGAATGGATTTGAAAATCAGGCTCTATTTATTGAATTTATAGTACAGTAGGGACTAGAAAAAGATGTAATGCAGATGTTAGATGCTTACATATTTATACAAAGAACATCATTATTGTATGAACCCAAACACTTAGGCATTACTCTAAACCATTACATGCTACAAAAAAAGAAAGGTAATATAATATGAATCTTCTAATGTTTTATTTTACTGAGTTGCATGCTTTTAGCATATGGTGTATGCATCAATGTCGAGAGTACTTTCAGCTGTCTGTGAAAGGCATGGAGTGCAGTTGACTTGCTTCTATCCTAAGAGGGAATACACACTAGGTTGTAGAAAACAGGTCTCTAGAAGTCAGGATGTAGGCCTATATCATGATGAGTCTGTTGTTCTACTAAGGGCAATTACAGTTAAGTAAAAAGTGCTGTAACTCTGTGTTCAGGAACTCTGTGTTCCTGTTCTACGTTGTTAAACTCACAAAATTTTGCGTTAAATACTTTTTGCCAACTCATACTCCTTAGTCAGAAAGACTGGTAATGAAGATACCATGGTGAGATAGTTTTAAGTTTCACTCAAGATGACAGGTACTTGTTACTTGTTGAAATGCTACACTGCCAATCCACATGTCTCTTTAAGCACTGTGGAATGCCTACAAGACAATTTATTTTTCTTTCACTCCTGCTTTTTTTATCAAAGTAATGCAACTTTTCAGCTCTGGAAAATCTGTCATTTCACTTTGAAATATTCATAACTTTTTT
>VYXB01000238.1:291-15660 GCA_013397135.1 Pachyramphus minor
CATGGGGTGCAGTCCTTCACAAATGAGCTGTACTGACGTGGGTCCCAAGGGGCCACAAGTCCTACCTGGGAAAAACGTGCTCCAGCATGGGCTTCCCTCTCCATGGGCTGCAGGTCTCCTGCAGGACCCTGCTCCATCCTGGGTCTCCCACGGGGTCACAGCGTCCTTCATGCACCCACCTGCTCCAGCATGGGCTCCTCCATGGGCTGCAGGTGGGTCTCTGCACCCCAACGATCCTCCATGGGCTGCAGGGGCACAGCTGCTCCACCATGGGCTGCACCACGGGCTGCAGGGGCCTCAGCTCTGGTGCCTGGTGCACCTCCTGCCCCTCCTTCTGCACTGACCTTGGTGTCTGCATTGCTAATCACTCTGCTCTTCCCTGGCTGGAATTTTCATCTGCGCCACAACCTTCTGTTCTTAAATATGTTATCACAGAGGTGTTACTATCATTCCTAATTGGCTTGGCCTTGGCCAGTGGCAGGAAGCCCGTCCTGGAGCCAGCTGGCATTGGCTCCACCAGGCAGAGGAAACTTCTAGCAGCTTCTAACAGAAGCCACCCCTGTAGCCCTCCAGCTACCAAAACATAGCCACAGAAAGCCACTACGCACACTTATACTCCTGACTGTCCTTACCATCCTTGACTTATTCATTATATGGCAAGCACACTGCACTTCAGTGTGACTCTTGCCACCTCCCCGCAACATCACATCTTAGCCTGCCTTCCCCAAGGACATTTCTCATCACTCATAACAATGTGAATCCTACATTTGTTTTCCTCTTAAATACAAGCAAGTTTAATGAACTAGTTTCCAGCACAAAATCTTCCTCAGATAGGATTGCTCCCGTAAGGACAGAAGTAAACAACATTATGAGTTCAACATCAAGAGCAAACATACCTGTTATCCCAAGAAACTGATAGTCCACCTCTTTTTTAGTAGCCTGAGGTGTTATTATAACTGTCAAATGTTTTCTCATATTTCTCTTTGGGTTTTGCACTATTGTAACCAGAATTATTATTATTATTACTATTATTATTATTATTGTAGTTGTTCTTATTATTGTGGTTACTAATTCATCATATTTTTAAAAATCTTTTTATGTTAGTTGCGATAACTCTTTTGGTCTGTTGAGTAATAATGTGGATGGCTACTTTGGCCTGCAAAAAACTCTGCAGGTAATTTTATTAAAAAAACATGAAGGGGCCTCTGCAGGCACTGACAGGTAATTTTATTTTAAAAGCATGAAGAAACTAAAATTATAGTTACTGGCATTTAAAAGTAGGTAATTAAGCCCTAATTCATGAATAAGTTCAAAACAGCGAAAACCAACAGAAATAAACTACAATATACACACTACCTGAAATGGGAACACTATCCTTCTACAGAGTGATGTTTGTTCTGAGTTTGTTCCGGACACTGAAGCTGGAAACACATCCCAATTGGCATATTTATTCTGCATTTCTAAATACAAAATTTAGGCTTCACAGTAATCCTCTAGGTACCAAAACTCAAATTAGGTAAGTCACACAGGTGCCTCATCTTTGGAAAACTGGTCAAGTGGACTGAACACAAGGCAGCTGGACGTGCATGGACCCAGAGGACTTTGCTGTTGGAGGATTAGGGAGAAGAGGTTGCAGCTATGGCAGCATTAGGGGAGCCACTGAACAAACTCTAAACACATTAAACCCATGGCTGAGCAAGAGTTAGTATTTACCTCTCTGGGATCCATAAAGTAAATCATACCTTTTATTACCAGTAAAAACACTGCCCTGGCATGGCACCAGGGAGGAGATCAGCAAGGTTCGTATTTTTAACAGGATTTATAGGTCTATGAGCTCTTTTAATGCAAGCAAACAGGTTTTCAGACACATATTTTTCCTTGGTTTCTGCAGAGCGCTTGAGAGTTGACAGTGTTAAGCACACGGCAGCAGGGTCTCGTGAACCTCACATCCTGGGTGGGGAGCAGAAAAGAGCAGACTCCCCAGAGCCTTGGGAGAAGAGCACTCATCCCAGCAAGGAACTGACTCTCCATGAGGAGAAGAGGGAAAGGTAGGTAGCAATCTCTCACAGTTGAAGCATGGCTGCATCCAGGCAGGCAGGAGGAGCTGAAGAGATGACCATGGCACTTCCAGTGTGCCTGATCACTACTCTGCTGCAAGACAGCCCCTGCCTTAATTATTGGCCATTAGCTTAAACCAAGCTTCTTCCACATTGAAATCATTTAGGTAACACCATCTTCTTCACCAGCAACCTGCGCAAGCAAAACAGGTGCAATACAAAAAAACCTTCAGTGGGCTTCCACATCCAGGCCACCACACTGGCTAACACTTAGATTTCAACAATTGCTCTCTATCCTTGCATACACAGCCTGGATAAATCTATTTTCCCAAACTTTTACCGTGAAAACAACACATTCTAAAGTACACTAAAAATGTCTTTAACAAACTATATAAGTAATATAATAGCTTGAGAAGTAATCTTTTATCCAGGGTTTTCAAGGATATTATCTGTAAATGTAATGGTATAAACAAACACCAGATTTTTAATTACTCGCTCCATGAAAAATATTTATGTGCTTGGGTAAAATAATGGCTTATTTTTTCCCAAAATGCAAGTCCCAACACATCAAAGTAAATGCAAATACCCATGTATTTCCAGCAATAATGGGGCTATTTTCCTCTCTGTCAGCTGCTACTGGCCACTACAATTTAACAATTATTTTTTCACTGTTCAGAAGTCTCACTTCGGAAAATCTTTGTATTTTACTTGTGCTCAGACAAGAATAGTGGCAGCCACACAGTTTTAATGACCTTTGCTGCAACTTAGCTGCGACTCTGAACACTTCTACACGAAAGATGCAAAAAAAGCAGTAGGGCAATTCTAAATAAACACAAATCAACCATACTCAAAACCTTAGTAACAAGGAAACAGTTTTAAACATGCCTTTCTAATGTTCAAAATATCTAGTGATATTTTTATAATGTCCACCGGGCACTTCTTGTCAACAGATTGCAGTAAGCATTGTAATGGACTTGTTTAAGAAAGGATGTGCCCTAATGGAATTGAATGCAATGAGATTCAGCAGACAATGAATCAGCAACTACACATAAGCAAGAAGTAAAAAGCTGAAAAACAAGATGGCAGATAAAGCTGAACATTGCTCTAGAAGCATTTGCTTTCGAATGGTATAGCTAATAACATTCAAAGCAAAAATAGCATGTTTTTCCCCCTATTTAATGACTTAAGACAAGAAGCAACTGAGTATGATTAAAGTTTTTTCTATTCAGAATAACAAGACAAGCAGTATTCCACGTACAGATCGGAGACAAGGTATGCAATGATAGGGTCATATTTAGTATTGCATATTTACATATTGCTGCAAAGCCTACACACACATTTTTATAAAAACTAAATAGGCACATAGAGTTGCTTAGAGAAGAGCCAGTCCTCTGCTCATTTACACTACAAAACTCTAGCACCCTGAGAACCTCACTCTTTTGCACAAGGTAAAGAACCAGTCCTTCAGCCCCCGAACCCGTGGACAAGACACTGACCGCACATGGGAAATACACCACAGCGGGTTTACCAAGACACATCAGCTTTATGCACCAACTACCCGTAGGTACTTCCTCAGTGTGAGGCAGCTTTTTCAGAAATGCAGAGGACATCAAGAGAGTGAGGAAAAAAGCGTTCAGTGACCGTTTGAGTCCCAGAATATAATCTGAAAAGGTCCCAGCACAACCTCAAAGAGAAAAGCACTAACAGAGGACTTCCTAATGAAGCCAGATAAGTGCCTCTCTTTCAACATGAGGTGTACCAGAAGTTCACATGAAATAATTATGCATAGCTGTTCTCAGCCACAAGCTGAGCTCTAGCCTTTCGATCACTTAGGAGCTAGATGTTTTTTGGTTTGTTTTGAAGGGAGGAGAGATGAAGGCTTGTGGTTTGTTGGGGTTTAATAGGAGATCAGCCTTAAACCTTGTAGGTTTTCAGTCAAGCTTATTGCAATACTCCTCTCTCAGTGACAAACTGAAATACATATGCTGTATTGGGAGTTTCTGAAATTGCACACACCAGATTTTCCCACAGATGATGCATCAAAGTAAGATACACCTTCTGCTTCCTACTCCTCACTAGCCTCAGCATAGGCTCATCTCTTCCCAGACACAGGCAGAAGAACAAGCCTCTTGTTAAGAACTGCAAGATTTGCCTCCAGGAAACAAGAATGAGAATCTAACAGAACTATTAAAAAAAAAANTTTAAAATACTTCAAATACTTCTCATTTACTGCAAAATAGATATATTTCCACTAAAAAGAAAAAGCACAGTAATGGGTACGAACATACATATGTCGGCAAGTCTCTATGCTACTCCACTCTAGGCTAAGTTGCCTCTAATATTACCTACTTTAAAAAGAAACATGTATTACACATACTGATGCACTTCATTCAGTGCACATACAGTATGTCCAGGTTCCTATTTTCTATGGCATCACTGTATCACAAAACATCGTTTTTTCAGTCCTGTTTCTTCTGTTTAACCCTCTCAATCAGCTCTTTACTCAGTTTAAGGTAGAGCTGGCAGCAAGACCTTTTAGACATCACCATGAGCAACATCCAGCCACACTAACCTGACCCATGTCACACTTGGGAAGGCAATGTCATTTTTGTTGAATTAGCACATGATACAGAGCTTATGCTGGGTTTGTGCTTTTTATGCCTGCTGTATGTCAGCAGCAGGATAAGAGACAGTCATGGATCTGACTGCTGGTGCACAAGTAATCTACCAGTGTTTTTAAACAATCTGAACCACAGAGCGAGTCAGCATTTTGCATCCAACTGACACTATTTAACTTATCACCACCAATCTTTAAGCTGCATTTAGCCCATCACCAAACTGCGACAACAAGTAAGGTGGAGAAAAGTTTTCAGTCTCCCATATGGGAGAATAAGGGAAAAAATGCGGAGAAAATATCCTGAATGCTTTTATCAGAAAGAAGGGAAATAGGGAAGGAAGAACTAAAAAAACTTTTTTCAAGCCCAGTTCCAAAAGAGATATTAACATTCTTGCTGGTCTGTCATTGAAAATATCATTCAGTGTTTTGCTGTCAACAACAACACAATTTATGTCCATGCATGAAATAATACAGAGGAATTAAAAAGCTCGGGAATAAGCTCTTAACATACACAGGTCAAAAAAACTTCTGCAATAAGGCATATTAGTAGTAAATTATCAACCCTTCTGATGTGCAACCATTGACTTAAAAGGAGTTATCTCTTTCAGTTGACTTGATTTAAAATACACAAATCTACTTATTATTCTCAGGTCCTATGTGATATCGGGCTCTATTGTTACAGACACTACACAAATACATGTAAGCACAAAGTCCCAGCCCAGAAAAATCTCAATTTAGGGACTGAACAGTAAAACAAAAAGTGGAGGAGAAATAATACACCATGGGAACAAAAATTATCTGCCTGCTGGTGGACATGATTTGAAGTACCTGTTCTTTTTCTTCGTACCTTTTAAAATGGATCCTGTTCTTTCACATGTATTTCCTCAGTATCATTCTGGCAGCACATCCGCATCCAAACAGAGGCCTGCCACTGCACACTCTGCTGCGTGTCCTCATGCAAGCCACCCATGACAGACATCACCAGGCTTCCACAGGGGTCAACAACAAATCACTCTTGACCCCAGCCAGACGTGGATCAGGCCAGTGAACACAGCTCTGTTCATTAGCAAATGCATTCTGAAAGGCCAATACATTTACATTTTAAACCACATTTTTCTTCTGTGTTACAAAATTACCCTCTAAGTAATTTCAATGATTTCAGTCTGGTTGGCCACAGATGGGCTCAGAATTATGGCCAACCCTACTGCAACAGCAAAGAACATGAAAGCACAGAATGGACAAGATAGGCTAGAAATTGTCTTCTTTCTACAAAGGGCTAGCTACAAGACACTGAACACCTGGCAAGAGCAGCAAGTACAAAAGCTGTATCTGACTGTGGAAAACTACTCCTTCTTCCCACATCAGCTCTTAGTTCAGCATGGATGAAGTGGGAAGGCAAACATCTTGGCAAGGCAGACAATCAGCTAGTCAGTTTAGAATCAATATGTAAGTCCTACTGCCACTTCCTTTTCAAATGATGCAAAACCACACTGGAATCATGTATCAGTTTGAATTTCAATCATTTAGAAAACAGAATAACATTGTTAAATTATTTCTGTTCATTCTGTTTCCCTCCTGCTTTTGTGAGGAAGGTAAAATTACTGCTTATTTTCCCCTCTAGTTCTAACTAGGCATACAAATAACATATTTTAGAAAAAAACCTGGAATTTCTTCCTTCAAATAAGACCATTCACAACTTTTTAACTGACTAACCAAGTGTTTTCAGAGTCCCTCTGCCTATGAACCTCTGAACATTTTTCAGCAGATATGCTCAAATTATTCCCAGACATACTGCTAGAGAACAAATAAAACCCTGTTTATTTAACCGCCTTTTGCATGGAGCTCAGTGCAGAACTGAAGAATTCAGAAGAGTCCAGGACTGCACGAATATTACAGTACACTTTAACCCTGTCTTCAGCTGGAGCAATATCAACCAACCTGGAGCACTTTGGCTGTCACCCTTCAGAAAACAACAGCCCAAACAACTAAAAGTTGCTGACGGAGTAACAAATTAGTCCAATTCCTACATATGCATTAAAATCCTCTTTTCAATTTGAACTTTCTATCAGTTTTTGCCTTCTGATCTTTACAACAGGACTTTAACTCCTAATCTGAAACTTTTGTCTTTAATTTTCCTCACTGTATAACAGCCATGTTGCTGTATTCTGAAGCTGACCTGGAAATAATTTATGCAGATGTTCATTATGGAATTCTCCAGTTATTTTTCCCCTTCCATGTCACTGCTGTCAAGTGTACAGATGGAACACCAAGCAAGCATGAAAGCCAGCAATGAGGCAAGGCAAGATGGCCTCTGGCAGCTGGCTTGCTTCATTTTTTGGCCAGTGTCAAATGGCTTATGTTTTTTTTTTTCCATGGATAATAAAATTGACTTATTTGTCAACTAAGACATTTTAGAATTAACTCTGTTGCACCATGTTTCTCACCTATGGAAATCCAGAGAGATGGTAGTTGAACAGTACAGCAGACTTTGTTATTAAGAACATTAAAAGTCACATCGGAAATTTGCTGTTGTTAGCTGCACCCCCCAGGTGTGAAACACATCCCTCATTTCACTTTCTCCTTTCTGTGCATTATTCAAACTCCTTCTACAGACAAGGTCCCAGTGAATTAGTAGTTGGATTTTCAACTGAGTCCTCAGGTATTATGTCAGCCCATCCTTGGAATGGGAACCACAAGATCACAGATTAACAAAACAGTAAAGATGCTAATGAACCTGGCTGTAACACAGGTGTTTCCCCAAAAACTGCTGCAGAGAGGGTATATCCTGTGAAAAAGTAACAAAAGATCAAAATAGTTTCAAAATTGTTATTTAGTAGCAACATTAAATAAAACAGTGCAGATCCAAGGGACAACTAACTGAGGTTGTAATAGTCATGCCTTTATAGGGATAGGCTACAGGTATATTGCACGTGATAAAATAGTGGCCAGACTGTCTTGCCCACAACAGCACTTAATTTCCAATTTGCACTCCCACTGTCTTTTACGAGAGCCAACCTCTTGGGTCAGCAGTTAATGTGGAGGCAGCAGGGAAGCTACACGGTCATCTCAACTTGCTCAGAGCAGAGCCACCTTGAAGGCAACCATGGCGGCTCGCCTGCACTCGCTCCTCCTCCTGTGCTTCCTGCCTGAGCTCTGGTAGTGCAATGGTGAAGGGAAATGGCAGCATGGATGGACCCAGGTTTGTACAAGCACACGAACAAGTATATGAATTCAGGACATGCTGCCTCAAGTGTGGCAAACCCTCATGAAAACAATCCCTGGCCTCAGTACCACTTCACTGCAGGAGGAGGGGACGAAGGTCAAGGAATGGTTCCTCTGGCTCCCATTTATTCTCAGAGGGGAGAGAGATGTGAATGCAAACTGAATGCATCTCCTCCTCTCTGCTTCCATCTAAAGCAGCTGCACTCCTTTCTTTGGAAGAGTAAGTGAGATGGGATGCACCTTCCCTGATAGGGCATTCCAAGAGCAAACCATGCCAAGAGTAGCTTCTACTTGCTGCCAAAGCAAAGCAAGCTACTGTGCAGAAAAATGTTCTTCATACAGATATATTTTACTTCCAAAAAGGTTACCTAGGAAGGATGCTTCCCCATCCTAGAATCCTAGGTAGGGATCTAAGAAACCTGGATGGGATTGTGTTTCTCTGCTCCTTTCTTACACTTGCTGCACTTACATCACCTCAGACCTTCTTTGTAACCAAAGCTAAAAAACACCTCCTGACTCCAAATAAAGCATTGTGAGGAAAGGGGCACTACAAAGATCATCAGGCACTGACATTATCATAATGACAGAAAACACAGGCAGGCTCCTAAAATAGAGAACATTATGCCAATATCAAACCATCCAGATCAAGTCGCCAACCAAAAAAAAAAAAAAAANACAAGCAATGAACTCCATGACTATGCAAATTCTGTAAAGACTACTAAAAGGAAATATGTTGTACAGAAAAAAAGTAAGGTAAATAGAAAACCTAGAAAACTTGACATGTTTGGCACTTTGCAGATGCAGACCCAGCCCAGGCAAAGACCGTCACTGAGCTTATCCAAAGTTCGAGAGTCTCCAGGCAGTGAGACACTCTGTGACTGCAAGCAGCCTGGTGCTATGTCCTACTCTCTGCCCTTCCTAACCCAGTCAGAGAAAAAGCTGCTGAGCTCTCACTGGAGGAATACGTAAGTACTAAGCACCTCTCCCTCCTTGGCATCTGCTTCACCAAGGAAACTTCAACAGTGTCAGAAACAAAACCCTCCCCAAATAATGCACAAAAGTGCATTTTGAGAATAGCAAGCATCATATAGAACAGAAGCAAATGAAAGTTTTTCTTTTCCAGGAGATCTTGAGCCTTTAAGATATGAGCCTGTGCTTCTGCCTCTTCCTAAAGAATTAATGCCCAAATGCTCCTGGAAAGACAGGCACATAAAGTCCAGCACCATCTCCTTGGGAGATTAGGTCCCTTTGACGTCTACAGGAAACTGTTGTGGTTATCCTCTGCAGCTCACCATCTTTTTATTCCTCTCTGCTGCTCCCATGGGAAACATTCATCAGCTTACAGCAGAAAGTAATTTACAAACTTCTGAGAACACTTATTTTCTGCTCTTGAGAGCTGACTACTCCCACATCATGTTTGCCCCATGGTAGCAAGATATTTCTTTGTCGATGTCAAAGTTGGTAATCAATAACATTTCTTTGAAACAAAAAACAGTCACCTACAATGAAATAAGAAAAAACAATTTTCCATGAGGGAGATTTGTTTCTCTGCTTTCATGAGAGGAAAAATTGCCATACATAAATTCCTTAATATCTGAAGTGCTTCATCAAATATTTTGCTTTTTTCTTTCTTGTTTCATGAAGAGTCTTTTTCTCATCTACAGTCAGACCAGTGTCAGCCTGAAGATATTGTGGTCCTACTTTATATACTGTGTTTAGTACATCATGAAACGAGAAGACTCAGCTTGCTGCTCTCTTTACAGAAAAAAAATACAACTTTTTTTGTATCAGTTAAAACAGCATCATTTAAGAGGGCAAAAGCTACTTACATTCAAGTTCTACACACTTATATGATGTATTATTAGCATTGAAAGAAGAGATAATGAAGTTTTGGGTTATCCCTGGCTAGTCAATCCTGAAAACTAGACTGTCTAATAAGGAATAATTTTATACTGTGGTTAACAGTAAGTTGCCATCTAAAAGCTGGAAACAGTCTCCTCAGATTAACTGAAAACATATGCTTCAAATATGTAATTTTCTATTTCATCACCATTTATTTTTTACATCATGGCATGATGTGTGTTGTAATTAGATTTTAATGTACTGCTGTCACAAAAATTGCATATAAGAAGAAGTATATCAAAACAATGCATTTTCAAAATGGAGTAATTACATAGAGTATTTTCAAATTATATTTCACAACAATTATATTGGTCAGCAAGGTCCTTAAGCTTTCAGAAAGGATTCCCTCTTACATAATAAAAAAGAACAGCCATCATTCGGCCAACCAGACTACAACATACTTTTTTAGACTCTCTGTACTGATGGAGTGTGACAGCTTGAAGTAGAAGCACTATGTGAATGCATCCTCCAGCTGCGTAACAGCTGCTCACAGTGAGTCAACAAAGTACCTTGCATATAATCTTTAATAACATATATTATAAACACAGAACTGCATTTATTCTCATATAATCTGACATGATATACAAGCCTTTCAGATAGCCATTCTCAGAATAAAGAAGAGTGTAAAATCCACTGGATATAGATGCTAAGTATGTTTAAATACAGTGTGAAGAGCATCCTAATTTTGGACCCAGCATATAGCAGATCTCTCCCTTTCTCTTAATGAACAAAACCTTCACAGAAGCTGGAAAGAAGGGATTACTTCCTACTTTTTGACCACTTCAACTTTTCCTATTGTATTATAACCATATACTGACATTTTTAAAGTTGCATGTGAAGCAGTATGTAATTGCCATGACATGGTATTCTGCAGTTCCACTGTGGCCTTTAAAAGGGACTGAAATACATCAGAGAAGTATATCAGTACTAACCAACATCTCCCAAAATTATGGTGTTGATAGATTTACACAGATTTCACAAATCTATATATGGTTCTTAGAGTTATAATCAAAATCTTAAAACAGAGCTGGCCATAAGTACAACACTTATGGACTATCACCTGTAGTATCTTTCTCTCTACCCTAATAGCAGTTCCTGTAGTACCCATATATCTTTATCTCTTTATATTAATCTTCACCCTCTTTATCTTCTTTAAGAATTTCCTGTGAGACACGTGTGAGTATCAGATTTTCAATAACTTGGATCAAAACCATTGTACTGCCCTTCGTTAAGTGGTCAGATATCAGATCAGTCTGATGCAGCTGCCTATGATAAAACCAGTTGAATTTTATCCATTAACATCATGTCCCTGATTACTCTTTCTGTAAAAATTTGTTTTTAAAGCCTTGCACCTCACAACAAATATCACAGGAGCAGGCCTCAGAAATACCTTCCCCCTATATTGCATCTAATTTTTGCAAGCCTGAGGTTCCCACTCTGAAGCTGACAAATACAACAAAAACTCATGTTGGTGTATTACCAATCCTATGTTCCTTCAATGCTCCAGAGTACAATTATTTGTACTCCTCCACATCCATCCCCATCTCATCAAAATAAGCAGATAGGGTTTTTTTTGTTTCTGTCTTTGTTTCACCTTTTACCACCATTTGAAAACTGTTCAGTGATCTCCCTAGAGAGGGACATGCCCTCGTAGACACCAACACCTATGTACCCCTGGTATTACCATTCTCATTGCAAAACAAGAATAAAAAGCCAAAAAAGATGATTATGGCTTTTAATAATAACAACTAGAGTTTCTAAGTTACAATACTCATAATCACATTACACTAAAGGCACAAAGTAAATTAAGTTTATCTAATGCATGTCCTCACTCCTGTTAGTACCTCTTTTTTAACTCTGAGTTCATCTATTTTAAGCAATCACTTCAGGTTTTGCAGAAAAAGAATCCACTTGATTACAAACTTCACCTTATTTTTTTACATAACACACAAGTTCCTGCTTTGTGGAAGAATGGCAATTTTGCATTGTATAGGGGAAAAAACAGCCATAAGTTGCGGGAAAGAGAGTCAGAGGTGTCTCTACACAGGCTCTGCTTTTGAAAACTGCAAATGAGACTGCTGCCTTGAAGGATCAGCCAGGAGAGAAAAAATTACTCACCAGGCAATTATTACAAAGATAAGAAAGCAGTTTTAATAGAAGGCCTTCAACCACCACGGGACATACATTCTTGCCGTTTTAAAAATGAAGGCAAAATTCTTTACACTGGTCACAAATTGTTCAGCAAAAGAAACCCCAAAGCTTTCATATAGTACAAAAAGAGAAACACTAATCCAGCCAGCCTAGTCAGCAGCTAGATCGAGACAGAGGGGTTTCTTACTTTCTGTGGAGGGAGGAACTATCCTGCAGCTGACTCCAAGGCATCTCACTCCAACAGACAAAGCTCTGCAGTTTCTAACAGCGCCATCCTGAACCCAACCGTAAAAGCAGCAGCATGGGAAGCACAGACTTGTTCTACAGAAGAAACCAGGGTTGCAAGGTAAGTTAAGAAACAGTAACATTAGTTCCACAAGGAGTAGGTTAAGGTAGAGCTTTTCACAAGTGTCATCTTACAGAACAGGTGAAGCACATTAGTATCTATCCCAGACCTCTCAGTTACTGCTACTCACAGGGCATCTCTTCATGGTTGGCTAAAACAAGACATGTCAGTCAGCTGTCTAACACCATTGCTATTCTACTGTATAAAATCCCTTCACCTACAATGGTTCTCAGTCTTTAACAGAACACATGCAAGCTAAACTCCACCATCTCCACTGTGAGAAAATATGAGCACATCCAAATCATTATGCTACATGAGGAGAATGAGAAGTACTGCTCATTACTTCTGTCATATGACATCTTCCTCCTCTGCACAGATGAGAAAGGCAGGTAGCAGTCTAGTCTACCTATTCTACAACAAGCGTGCACAAGAAAACATAATTTGCTCTTCCTTTGGATGATAATCATTGCATCACCAGTACAACAAACTTTTTTTTGTGTTGGATAATACAAACGCAACTTATTGGAGAGATGGTGCCATCCTGGCTTCTGTTCCCTTCACCCTTTGCTTGTGTCACACTGTAGATCCCCTGGGAGCTTGTGCAATTGGAAATAGTAAGTGCCTAGCTCAACATGAATCCTGAGAGGATAAATAATCTGAAGATTTAGCTCATCAGAAGGAATCAATGTTATTTATACAGCCCTGACTAGAACCATGTAGAAATACAATCAGTACTTTCCACATGTAATGCCCTGACAAACCATCGTATAATGATGTTTTCTGGATACAAAAGGGTACATAATGGCACTCACGGCTTCCTGCAGAAGAACCAAAAAATGTCAAAACACAGCACTGACTGGCCATTTCTGCTTTTCTCACACTCTCAAGAGTCCTTGTTGAAGGAAAAAAATTTACATGAATGGCTCACGTCTTTCCTCTGTCTGGGGCTTACAGTAACTCAGCCTGGCTGCTGGAAGCGGGTGGGAGAGGCAGGAAGAGGATGCACATAGGGAGGAAATACTCAGCTCTGGCTATGGTGCAGCTCTTCTACAAACTCCATTTCAGAACCAGGGACTGAAGGAGATACCATCATATGGACCTCACCACTCACCTCCTCTGTACCACATGCTCCTCAGGTCCACAAAAAGCAGGGTCGACACACGAGGTGCCACATAGACAAATGCTCTCCACTGCTGAGTCGTCCTACTCCACACAGCAAGGGGAGGGTTGAGCTCTCAACATCATGAGTGCACATAATTTCACAGAGCAACCTGATCCCTTCCTCTCACATCTTCACCTCTGACACAGAAACCAGCAGGATGAGCATCTAACAGACAAACAGGTCCAGTTTCAGGCATTGCCCACACTACCAATGGCAGCATTAGCAGGATTCATCTGCACACAGAAAAAACCCTTCTCAGCATCCAGTGTAGCAGTAAATTTATTGCAACCTTTTATTGTGATGTGCTGCAAACTGGAGAGACTTGTAGCAGGTATTTCATTCAAGCAAAGGTAAATATACAAAAATGAACAAAAAATCTTGAAAATAACTTTAATTAACTAAACTTTTTTTTAATCTACAAAAACCTAGTGGAAATGCTATTGTCAGTTCTGACCAGCTCAAGTTATTAAGACAAACAGCAACACATAATTTAGATCTTATCAAAGATGCAAGGGATTTCAATAATCCCTCAAACACTTTTCCTCACCCAATATTTTATTTATTGGTTGTCAATTATGGGACTGTCATATATCTGACTTTTGCAACATTACAAATTTTAGCATTTTGCAGCATGGTGTCCCTGATTATCAAGATATGTTAAAAGGACCACACTATGGAAATAAACCAATGGAAAATAAAAACACCCAGTATTGGATTAACTGCATTTTAAGATGCAAGATATCAAACATTTTTACCTACCAAATAAATTAGATAAGGGGAAGCATTATCTCTGCAGAAAGGCATTTCTACCAGTTGACAAGGTGACCCTCTGGCCAACACTGTGACTACTATTTGGCTGTCTTAGCACCTACTGTCTATCATCAGCTTTTTCCTAAACACAAAAGAACACTTCTTGATACTACACCAACCCAGCTCACAACTTGCAACTTGACTCTCTCCTTTTCCCTGTAAATAAAGCATATCACTGTGGGAGAAAGAGATAGAGAAGGTGAAGACAGGACTCTGGCTTTGATGCTGCTCTGCGATCTAGTATCACCCCTACAGACTTCAGTTAACCCAGGGCTCTGTGGCTGCCAGAATGAGCCTCCATGGCTCATTAAGTAGCACCAGACCACAGTCTGTGCAAGCCTTGCAAGGAGGTGCAAAGCAAGAGCAATGGTATAAGACATGCATTTCATACTTCAGTGGATCATTTCACAAATAACAAAACATGAGGTCTTTGCTTGTGCTCTGCTCATTATATTTTCCTTTCACACCATAATCCCACACCTCTGTGCCACAGACCTGCTGTTTCACAAACCGTAAAGCAACTCACTGCGTGTCAAAAATGTCATACTATGTAAATAAAATACCAATAATGCTTCACAGATGCAGTATAAAAAAGGAAGAATTGAATTCCAAGGCATTTCTTTTTGGAAATGGTCACATTGAAACTCATGTCTGTAAAACATTGAAGATTAGTCTTACAACAACCATCAAGACAAGCACATTAAATCTTTATTTCTGATCACCTGAAACAACAGGAACCAAGAGACAGGCAGGAATACACAGAGCATCTCATATGATGCTTTAAAATGTAACATCTTTGTCTAAGAAAATGTGCATTGTAAAAGCTAGCAGCACATGCATATTAAGAGGTCTACTGAGCTCTCTTCTAGCTTGTTGACTGTGTTACAGTCACCATTATCACTCTTTCATTATTTTTAACCATGCAATAGTCTGTAGGAGGTAGGTGCTACATCAACCCACAAGACAACCTCTAAGATGGACACAAATTACCATAAATACTCTCTTTATATCTCTCAGATTGTCCTAGTTAGAACAGCTGGGACCAGTTTTGAGTGTAACCCAAACTGTGTATTCTACACCCTCTATGCCATTTCCCAGAAGC
>VYXB01000240.1:0-11081 GCA_013397135.1 Pachyramphus minor
TTCTCTTTTTTTGACTGATAATGCATTATTTGGAGAAAAGAGAAAACCCAGGCTTAAAGTAAAGAAAACAATTATAAGCTTTGGATTTGAATGCAAACATTTGCAGAGATTTAGTTGCCAGACTCCTTCATTGTAGCTCCTGTTTGGTTTTTAAGTTCATTATTAAATGCTCCGTGGGTCACAAGCAATATCCAAAACTTCAGCCAGAGTCACACTCCAGACACCTTTTAATTTCAGGAGCATGTTTTTCTAATTTAAACACATCCAGAACTTCTCTTTCTTGGACTATAAACCAAAAAAAGTGTCACTGAACTAAGGCCATAATGCTCCTTGTAAGAATATTCTCTTCAGAATTTAATGTATATTATGTAAAATAATATTTAAATTGGCTTCAACCCTGCAGGCAACTCAACTTCCCTGCTTGTCCTTCCTTGTTCAGGGATACTCCAAAAAACACAATGTTCAGAATAATTGCACTTTTTCCTTCGTAGATAACTTTTGTGCCTGAAGAGATTTATTTCTAGAGGTTATTTCTGAAATTATTGCACAAAAACTCCACGAAATCTCCTTCCCAAATCCACAACTTTCAATCAAACTCTGCTTATTGATGCCCAAATAATCAGAGTCTGGTTATCAAATACAGACAAGTGGTTGCAGCTAAAGGAGGTAAGAAAAATCATGGAATCCCAGAATAGTTTTGGGTTGGAAGGGACCTTAAAGCTCATCTTTCCAATCCCTTTCCCTGGACAGGGACACCTTCCACCAGCCCAGGTTGCTCCAAGCCCCGTCCAACCTGGCCTTGGACACTTCCAGGGATCCAGGGGCAGCCACAGCTTCTGTGGGCAGGGAATATTTCCTCTGTTACGTTTTAAAACTCAGATTTTGATAAGTAAAACCATAAAAGGCCTTCTAGGGAGTGACACTTCCCCTGATGGGTCCGAGTGCTGAGGGAAAACGGCACCTCAGGGGAACAGCTGATCAGATTCCATCTTTTGGGAAACAAAGCACTTGATGTTTTGTCTCTGCACATCCTTGGCTTGTTGTTATTAATAAAACATCCCTGCAAAGCTGTGCAGGGAAGCTCTGCCTTCCCAGGCAGCTTGCACAGGGCTCAGGATCCCCAATTTTATTTATCCCATTCTGTGCTTCCACCTGAAAGATCCACACGGGACTCCACTGAGGAGGCTCCACACAAACCATCCCAGCTGCCTGTGGAAGAGAAGGATCTGGAGCCTCTTCCAGTGCCCAGACTGGGTTATAAAAGGAGGGAGAGGGGCTTTTTATGTGGGCAGAGTGACAGGACAAGGGAGAATGGGTTTGAACTGACAGGACAAGGGTTCGGTGTGATAATGGGAAGAAATCCTTCCCTGTGAGCGGGGGAAGGCCCTGGCACACGTTGCCCAGAGAAGCTGTGGCTGCCCATGGATCCCTGGAGGAATTCAAGACCTGCTGTCTGATATTCCATTTACTTCCTTAGTCTCTTTTTTTCACTCTTTGCCAATCCCTGGAAGTGTCCAAGGTGAGGTTGGACAGGGCTTGGAACAACCTGGGCCAGTGGAAGGTGCCCCTGCTCAGGGAAGGGGATTGGAACGAGATGATCTTTAAGGCCCCTTCCAACCCAAACCATTCTGTGATCTGGGCACCTCCAGTGGCCTGACCCATCCCTGGGCTCCTCCAAGCTGAGGAATCCACCTCTGGACAACACAATTCCCGACTCCAGGTGCAGAAAGGCTCTTTGGCAGCCCAAGTGTAGATCCAAAGACCTGGGCCCAGCTTGGAGGCAGCGGCTTGTTTATCCCCCAGGCCGGATCCCTCCTGGCACCGCATTTCCAGGCCTAATTCCCGAGTACTTTAGCGCTCCGAGGAAATTCTTTGCAACGTTCCCTTCACTTTAATATCCAATTAAGCTTTCAGAGGAGCTTGGCTGAGCTGAGATGGCCCTTTTACCAAGTGCTGCTCCAGCCCAGAGCGTTCCCAGCCAGCTGGTCCAAAGCAATTGAAGTCATAATGCACAGGGAAAAAAAAATGACTTTTCTAATGGTTGCCTCGAAGATTTATCTTTTTTTTAAATGTAATTAAAAAGTAGATTTAGAAATATGCTCGGCAACCCAAAAGATTAAATATTAATACAGGGCATAATTAATGAATGATACATCTCTTGATTACTAATGGGTTATTGACTCTAAAAGCCTAATGTTATGGAATATTAGGGCAAACAAAGGCTTTGGGGGAAGATTTCAAAGTTTCCAGGATGAAGCTGCGCCTTTGTCCTTCTGTAAAGTTGAACAAGTCTATCAACACCCTCCAAAATGCCAAAAAATAGCATTAAACCGATTAATATGATTATTATCAGCCCTTTTTTTGGTGTTGTTGCCATTTATTTTGCATTGGAATCCCTCCCTGCAGGTTCTTTCATCAATGAGAATTCTGCCTAAAAAGGTATTTTGGATTAAAATATAAATTTATCCCATTGCCTGTATATTATTATTTTATTTCTTTCAAAACCAGTCAGGTTTCAGCAGCAAAGGCTGTGCTGAAGGAACCTCAATAATACAGGGAATTTGAATTCTTAATTCAGAGTATTAATTAACAAAACCCCCAAAATCTCAATTCAAAGTATTAAACCAAATTCTTGACACCGGTCAGACTTTCAGGACAAACATTTCGAGAGAGAACACCTGTGGTTTGCAACAAATGACAGCAAAATATTAGGAGTATGGACAAGTCTGCATTGTAACATTGCATTTAATTCTATTTAAATTTGTTTCTATTAGAAGATTCATTTTCTTTGCCTGTTTGAGGCATCAAAGTGCCCAACAAGAGGGTCCACGACTGAGATGTTGCTGCAACTTGTCTTTCCTTGCATCCCGAAATCTGAGGAGGATTTAGGGATACAAGAAAAATTCAATTTATCATGGGAGAAGCTGAGAATGAGAATATAAACAAGTGTTTTAACCCAGGAATTTTATCTTTGGCAAATAATAAAAAAAAATCTTATTTTTTTCCTGTTGATTATATGTATTATTTCTCGAGAAATTATTATAGATATTATTTATTTATGTTTAGTTTTAATTCTGACTTCTAACTGTGCCTGAAGCCTCTCCCAGATTATCACCTGCAAATTTAAGCCCTTTTAGGGATTTTTCCATGCTCCTTGTTAGGGTCCTATTTAGGGTCCATGAACTTTAATTGAGTTAAAAACACTTTAATTCAGAGTTAGTTTGTTGTTTCTTTAGGGTATTTTTCCACTTACCTGGCTCATATTTAAGGACTTAAATAAAATTGGGGGCTTTTATAATCTACAGGTCTTTTTAAGATGGATTTTCAGACACTATTATAATAAGATATAATGTGGAATAATTGATATAAATACAGTTATATAAATAATAATATTTAAATAATAACACAAAATGCAGAAGTATGTAAGTACATAGAGTATATAATAATATGTAATAACACATGCTTAAATAACATAAAATATTTAATTAAATGCTTCAGTTTAATGTTTTGATTTAATGTTTTAATTTAATTATTTAATTGATTTCTTTCAACTCATTATTTCATCATTATTTCCTTCAGTTATTTAATTTAATCATTTAATTTAAACCCCAAAAGAAGGGGGAAAGCTGACATAGAAGTTCTCCTTCCCAGTGAACCAGAGCAATCCATGGTGTTCCAGACTGAGGAGGCTTTTAGGGAAAAGTCCTGACCACATTGAGAAGCTCTTAATAATCCTTTTAAGCCACAACTAAAACATTCATTGCCCTTTCCATGTTTGATATCTTCCCTCCAAGCAGCACATCCAGAAAAATCTGCCCTTTCCATCCATTCCTCACCTTCATTCCAAGAAGTTTGTGCTGCTTATAAAAACAACAACTAAAAAAAAGCCTTTTAGGGGTCAGAATGGGTGACACCAATTAAAAAAAAGGTGCTTTTCAAATAGCAGAGGTGTTTCACACATGAATTTTTGTATTTGAGGATCATTCCTGAGGGGAATATCAGCCAAATATATCTGGCATTAATGCTTAATTAATAATAATGCTATAACATAATATATGATATAATAGATATGATGGGTTACAATAAAAATTAACAATTATAAATTCATAATGGTATAAGATTATAGCAACATGTAAAGTTACTATATAATAATTAATTCTTATTATATAATACATATATTATTCTATAATAATTATGCATAATATATAAAGTATATTTAATACATACAATATATTATATAATATATATAATATATAAAATATAATAATTAATTGACAACAAGTGCAGTAGCAGAGCACAACCCCCATCTTAGTTGGCTTTTGAAAAGATCAAACTTTCTGTAGCCTGTGTGACACGATTTGCTTGTAAAAATTCATGTGGATTAAAAGAAAGCCACTTCCAGAACTTTTTAACATCTTAAATCAAAATTCAAGTCTCTGAATATCCCCCTTCTGTATTTTATTTACAGCCTTCCCACGAACTGAATCTCACTCTGGGTGATTTTGCTTGGCCTTCCCAATATTCCCTGGCAGAAACTGCTATAATTAAAGCCGTACATTTTGGGGACTTTGATATTTAAACCTCACATCAACGTTTTCACTTCTATTGACGTTAAAGCCAAGCCTTGTTTAAGAATCTCACCGAGGCCACCAATATAAACCATAAACGGCTGCACAAGGGACCATTTCCAGATCTTTTTGGGTGAAACAGGTGTCTTGCTTAACAGGGCACCCTACAAAGCACAAAACAAGCTATTTAGAATATTTTTGGGGATAAAAAAAAAATCAGCTTTCACTTGGTTTGTTTGCCTCATTTGTGGTTTTTAGTCTCATTGTGCCAAACCCAAATCCTCGCTGAAACAGGTACAGACTCTCCACAGCTTTCAGACAAGCTGCAGCTTCGAATTTCCAGCCCCAAATCCCAGCACTTTTGCTGTTGCATCCTAAAACACTTCATTGTGTTAGTTTTGTTTTAATTCTGACTTGTTTTGTTTGGAGCCAAGGTGCTCTTACCCCGTAGAGAACGAGAGGGACGAGAGATTCCAACACCCATCCCGATGACTCCAACACCCTTCCTGATGATTCCAACACCCATCCCAATGATGTTTGGACTATTGAGCTGCAGAAAATGCAGAATATTATTCAACCACTCCATTAAAAGCTTCATTTTATCCCAGAGAGCAGCTTTGAGGGAGCTTTGGGACAGTTTTTCTCCTACGGGTGGAAAGCTCAGGGCGGTGAATTGGCTCTGACTCCCAGGCTGGCAGAGGGGGAATATTTCCTATCCCAAAGGAAGGCTCTGGCCATTCCTCTTTTTTGTGATTCCCTCAGTGCTGTAGCCACAGGACAACACATTCTCTCACTCCAGTAAGACCAGTGTCCTCCAACCCTTTGACGAGGTGGCACCACCACAGCAGAGCCAAATGTGAGCAGGAAAACACAGGTTACACACAAAAATGTTGCCAATGTAATAATAAGGAAACAATCCCTTGGAACTCGTAGGGATATGTAACAATAAAACAAAACAAGCATGTGCTGGAAATTAAATCTCCCAGCTGTATTGATTGCTAATGGCCTTTTTTAAATTTCAGCCTTATTTACTGGGGAGAGATAAGAGCTGACTGCGAGCACTTTGTCTGATTCAGAAGCTCGGAGAAGAAATCTAAAGATCACTCAAATTAAGAGGAGATGGGTAACTGCTCCCCTGAGTTATCCAGGGGAATATTTTATTTGCCCCCATTAGAGCAAAAGAACAGCACAGAGCAGGCTCAGTCCAATCAGAGCCACCATTCCACAAAAGAGTTGCAGCTGCTTTTGTTTTTCTTAAGGAGTGTGGAAAAATAAACCCACTTCCATTAGCACCACACTTTCCTCCTTGGCTTCTCGGCTACTTTGTTTTTGTCGTTCTGCAAAGTCCAGAGCTTTGCAAAAAACATCTTTTTAAAGAAAGACTAGCTTTTTCCAGGTTACCTGTTTTAAAAGATAACAACGGATTCATTCAAGTTGGAAAAATTCTGGACACAAACCTGGGTGTGCCCAGGGGGGCAAGAGGCCAATGGCACCTGGTTGGGTCAGGAACAGTGTGGGCACAGCCCAGGGCAGGGACTGTCCCCTGTGTTGGCACTGCTGAGGGACCTCCAGGGCTGTGCCCAGTTCTGGAACCTCATGGAAGAGACACTGAGGGGCTGGAGCGTGTGCAGGGAAGGGAAGGGAGCTGGGAAGGGGCTGGAGCAGCAGGAGCAGCTGAGGGAGCTGGGGGGGCTCAGCCGGGAGAAAAGGAGGCTCAGGGGGGACCTTCTGGCTCTGCAACTCCCTGACAGGAGGGGGGAGCTGGGGGGGGTCGGGCTCTGCTCCCAGGGAACAAGGGACAGGAGGAGAGGGAACGGCCTCCAGCTGGGCCAGGGGAGGGGCAGGTGGGACATGAGGAGGAATTTGTTGGTGGAAAGGGTGGTGAGGCCTTGGCAGGGGCTGCCCAGGGAGGTTTGGAGTCCCCAGCCCTGGAGGTGCCCAAGGAAGGCCTGGATGTGGCACTCAGTGCTCTGGGCTGGGGGACAAGGTGGGGATGGGGCACAGGGTGGACTGGATGATCTTGGAGCTCTTTTCCAACCTCTGGGATTCTGTGAAAGAGATTTTGTGGCAGCATAAGAATGTGCTGAGTTACAAGGCACAAAACAACATGCTGAGCACAATAACACAAAATATCCGCTCTCATTCTAAACAGGCACCACATTTTCTACAACTCAACAGCACTGAAATCACAGCAGAAGGTACTGACAGAGCATCTGAGTAACCAGCACTGATTGAAAGCCCTTATTAACTATATTCTGGTTTTATATTCCCCACAGGACTTGGCATCACAAATAGAGCTGTCACAGGCAGCAATAGAGGAAGAAGTGGCTGTTCTTTCATTATTTTGAACTTTCCCAACTGGATTCACCGCTCTGGCTTTTTGGAGCCACTTGTGGTTTGGAGCCTGCAGGCGGTGTGTGCATTATGTACCAGGCTGCATATTTCTACCTTAAATAGGTGGTGGAACTCTTCAGAGACTGAGGAGCCCTGTTTGCAAAATGTGAGTCACTCCAAACCTCAGCACGAAACCTCAAACCAAACTCTAGACTTTCAGAATTGGTTCAGAGAAAGGTTTCTGTCTCGTGTCTCTGTGGAGAATAGGGTTGGTGGAAGGAGGCCAACACCTTGGGAGAGGATTAAAAAACCCCATGTTTTATACTTCCTGCAGTCTCACAGAACATCCCTCAAAATGGGCCTGGAAAAGAAACTAAATTAACAATCTGCCACAAGACACGTTTTGGGCATCGAGGGGTCTGAAGGAAAGACCTCAAAATTAAGAGAGAAATGCATCCAAATATTTTTAGAGAATCCCAGAACCACTAAGGTAGAAAAGGAGCTCTAAGGTCATCAATTCCACCCTGTGCCTGATGCTCACCTTGTCCCCCAGCCCAGAGCACAGAGTGCCACAACCAGTGGTTTCCTGAACACTTCCAGGAATGGGGACTCCACCACTGCCCTGGGCAGCCCCCCTGGATCCCTGGAAGTGTCCAAGGCCAGGTTGGACGGGGCTTGGAGCAACCTGGGCTGGTGGAAGGTGTCCCTGCTCATGGTAGGGGGTGGCACTGGATGATCTTAAATGTCCGTTCCAACCCCAACCATTCCATGATTCTGTATTTCCTTGTTCTGGAGCAGATTCGAGTCAAGAGATGCTTTGTAATCACAACCAACCCTCTTGTTCTTCAAAATCTTGGTTATTGCAGAGGAACTGCCAGTCCCAAACCTTCCCAGGGCACTGGAAAATTCTCCCTGGATGATCCAATGAAGGCAAAATCTTTTTTCTTTTTTTTTTAAATAATTCTCATAAGTAAATCTTTCCCACCGTGTTCACTCTCAAGAAAAGGAGAATATAATCCAACAGGGTTGTGAAATAAAGGCACNGAGTCAAGAGATGCTTTGTAATCACAACCAACCCTCTTGTTCTTCAAAATCTTGGTTATTGCAGAGGAACTGCCAGTCCCAAACCTTCCCTGGATGATCCAATGAAGGCAAAATCTTTTTTCTTTTTTTTTTAAATAATTCTCATAAGTAAATCTTTCCCACCGTGTTCACTCTCAAGAAAAGGAGAATATAATCCAACAGGGTTGTGAAATAAAGGCAGTAAAAATGCACATTTGTCCAAGTTCCTTTAAGGGTTTTTTTTTCCCATTTAATTTTTATTTTTTTAGTAATCTTACTCTGTGTGTATGTGAATGTGGTGTCTGGTATCCAAGTGTATCAATTGATACAGAGACAGACCTATTCCCAAAGGGAGGAGGGAGAAAAGAAGGAAGAAAGGAATTTTCTAGAAACATTTAATGAAAGTCTGAAGGAAAACGAAGCTCTTCCTTTATAAATGCATTCAAGCAGATCCTTTGCCAACGGTCATAAATAACTGTTTGTACTCAGAGGAAGCAAAATTATGTTTTTTAAAAGCTCATTAAAGGGAAAAAAAACCAAACAAAACTGCCTTTTTATGCTCTACCACAAATGCAACACTTTGCTCCACGCCCTGAGCTGGTAGGGCAGGTTCAGGAAGAGGGTCACACTAAATTGTCTTCTGCAGGATGTTTCCACAGGAAAGAAATCCAGCTTGGCACTTCTCAAGTGTCTCCCAGTTTTGTCAATCCTGAAAGGGCCATGGGATGTTTCAGCCCAACAGATTCCAAGGGTGGTGCAGGAAAACTTGGATTTCAGTCCAGGTTTGAAGAGCCTGGTTGGGTTTGTCCCTGTAACCACAGCACACCTGCTCCACCTCACTCACCAGATGGATTTTATTCATTTCCACCACTTAAAAGAATCTAAAACAATCCTTTGATCCAGGAAGTAAATCCTGCAAAACTCCTCACTACCCCCCATGCACACACACTGGTGAGGGCTGGAATATCTTTTCTTGGATAAGAGGAAATGCTCAATTTGACTTTTTTTTTTAAATTGCTACAAAAGCTTCCCATTAAGTCATTTTTCCCTCCCAGACTAATCAACAAACTAAAAAAAAAATAAAATAATCCATGGTTGGTCCAGCCCCAGCACATTTTTTGTTTCCTTGTGTCCTCAGCTTTATCCTGTGAATCTTCTCTCCATGGGATGCAGGAGTGGGCACCACAGCTCGGCTTTCCAGGGCCCTGGGAACACAGAAAATGATGGTTTGCTGCTTGTAATTTTACATCCTGATGCAGCCCTGCAGCAGCTGCTCACACAGAACCTTCCCACACCCATCTCACCTCTTAGGTGATGTTCTCCAGGGGACAGAATCATGGAATATCCTGAGTTTGAAGGGACCACCAGGGATCACCCAGTGCAAGCCCTGGCCCTGCCCAGGACACCCCAACACTCCCCCTGTCCCTCAGAGCGTTGTCCAAAGGCTCCTGGAGCTCTGCACACCACTGGGTATCCAAGGAGGGTAAAGAGAGCTGACTTTGTGCCTCTTCCATTCATTCCCACATCTTGATTGGAACAATTTTAAACAAAAAGTAAGGTGGCACATTCGTTTCAGTGACAACACTCATCCTCCTTCCTGGAATTCATGGGGTTTTTGGGAGGAACTGATGCCAGTGTGAAACATCTCAAGCTTATTCACAGACAGGCACAGCTCCTCTTTCCAAGCTCTGCCTCGGAGCTGAATGGAAATTGAAAGAAAAGTAAAGAAAAAAAAGGAGAAGAAACACAAAGAGATGGATTTATCCCAAATGAGGCACATCTTGGATGTGAACAAGGTTTAAATTTTCAGTTATTGGGCCTTGACCTTGGCAGGACTGAATATCCCGAGTTAGGAGGGACTCCCAAGGATCACTCAGTGCAAGCCCTGGCCCTGCCCAGGACACCCCAACACTCCCCCCTGTCCCTCAGAGCGTTGTCCAAAGGCTCCTGGAGCTCTGGCAGCCTTGGGGCCGTGCCCACTGCCCTGGGGAGCCTGGGCAGTGCCAACCACCCTCTGGGGGAAGAACCTTGTGCTGAGCTCCAAGTGCCCCTGCCCTGGCACAGCTCCAGCCCTTCCCTGGCTCCTGTCCCTGTCACAGGGAGCAGAGGTCGGAGCTGCCCCTCGGGAGGAGCTGCAGCCCCTGATGAATCTCCCCTCAGTGTCCTCTGCTCCAGCTGCACAAGCCAAGAAACCTCTGCCAGACCTCACAAACCCTCCAGACCCTCTGCAGGACACACACGGAGCCAAGGCAGCGCCAGGCAGGGATCTCCTGAACTTTTCCCCCATCTCACTTATAACTGAGCATCTCTGACCTAGACATGAACTCACCTTCCTGCCTGGCAGTGATGGGCACCCCTTTCCCAGGGATCTTAGCAGGGAATTGTCCCACGGGGAGCCTGAGCTCCATCCCGCCCTCCTTCCCTGCAGGGTTTATTTGCTACCGGCTCCGAAAGGAGAGAAGCGATCCCGAGGTTCTTCGCTCTCCATGTCAATGAGAGAACGACACCAAAAGGCCAAGAGCAGAAACGCAGGCAGGGAATGTGCTGAGATCCTTTGGGAAGGCAGCTGGAGAAGTGGCTCTGCTGCTGCCGCGGTGTTCATCGCCCACCCGCCTCGCCAGACGGGAATTCCCAGCCCCCTGGGCAGGGTGGGGATGGTGAAACCTTCCTTGGCCGCTCCTGGAAGTTTCGGTGCCCTGAGTTTCTCATCTGAACATTTCCAGGTGGATAAAGCCTGGAACAACTCCCTGACATCACGGTGAAGGGGAGACAGAGCAGAGATATAAACTGTTGTGGAAGGAATCAAATTCCTCCAGAAAAACAAAATCATGGAATCATCAAGGATGGGAGAGACCTTCTGAGCGGCCCAGTCACCCCAGCACCACCCCAATCACCCCAAAGGACCCCTCGAATCCCTTTTTCAACGTATTGTTAAAATAAAATCCCACATAATTTAGGGGGGAAATGTAAAAATGCACATGGTTGTGGCAAGTGATGATCAGAATAATTTGCAGGCTCCACAAACAAAAGCCAATAACTTGGGAAAAAAATAAAATAAAATAATTCCTCAAAACCTGCTCATCCCAGGAAATTGGTGAAGTTATAAACCATGTTAAA
>VYXB01000240.1:22753-63156 GCA_013397135.1 Pachyramphus minor
CTCTCTGCAACTCCCTGACAGGAGGGGGGAGCCAGGGGGGGGTTGGTCTCTTCTCCCAGGAACCAGCAGTAGGACAAGAGGGTCTCAAGCTGTACCAGGGGAGGGTTGGGTTGGATATTGGGAAGAAATTCTTTCCAGAGAGGGATCAGCCATTGGAATGGGCTGCCCAGGGAGGGGGTGGATTCTCCATCCCTGGAGGTGTTTGAGGACAGACTGGATGTGGCACCAGAGCCATGGGCTGGGAACCACAGTGGGGTTGGATCCAGGGTTGGACTTGATGATCTTGGGGTCTTTTCCAACCCAGCTGATTCCATGATTCTATGATTCTCAGCCAAGGAAATGGTTTCCCATGTGTGTGTGGATTCACAGGCACCATGAACATCCTCACACTGAAAACTGGTCAGTTATTGTTGTGAAATAAGAAGGTAATAAATGGCTCCTGATCTGCATCATCAATAATTAATTAAAGAAAATTATCTTTAAAAAACATTCTTCTTCCTGCAGTGCAAATGAAAGTGTTTCAAGATGCAGTAATTACCCACAAATTAACTGAGAGTAGGGATGAGGAGGGAAATATCCCCTGTTCTTGTATCCTGCTGGTGTTTCACAGCCACCTCAGAAGAACAGCTTGCAGTGATCTCAGTTTAGAAGCTCCTGGCCACCAAAGCTGTCACATCCATGACATCCTACAGTCAAACTGCTTTTCCTGAGGATCTGTTGGCACAGGAGGTGGTGTAACCAGGGCCAGTGAGTGACAAACTGGGAGAGGAGTAAAGTGTGTGGCCTGGGAGAGCTGCAGATGTTCAGCCTGGGGAAGAGAAGGCTCTGGGGAAACCTTGGAGTCCCTTCCAGTGATTAGAGGGGCTCCAAGAGAGCTGGAGAGGAACTTTGGACAAAGGCCTGGAGTGACAGGGCACAGGGAATGGCTTCAAACTGAGAGAGGGCAGGGTTAGGTGGGATATGGGGAAGGAATTCTTGGCTGTGAGGGTGGTGAGGCCCCATCACAGGTTACCTGGAGAATCTGTGGCTGCTTCATACCTGAAGGAACTCAAAGCCAGCTTGGATGGAGCTCTGAGCAACCTGGACTGGTGGAAAGTGTCCCTGCCCATAGCAGGGGGTTGGAACTCGATGATCTTTAAGGTCTCTTCCAACCCAAACCATTCTGGGATTCTCTGAACAGGGAACAATTTCCATGTCCCACCTCCATCCCATGGAGGACACGAAGGATTAAGCTCCACATCCCAACACAGATCCTTTTGGTGACGTGCTGGGTGCCTGATCCAAGCTAAAGGAGGATCCATCTACTCACAGACGTGGTGATTCCTTCTCCCACCATCCTGTCCCACCCCGAGGAGCTCCACAAAGCCCCAGACCCACAGAGACATGCAGGGATCTCCCAGCCATGGTTTTCCACCAGCTGAGCACCAGCAGGATCAGCCTGTCCCACTCCTGCTGCCCAGGGGCCCATCCAGGAATCCCATCTGGGCTATGAACTCCCAGCCAGCTGAGCTGGGGGTGGCTTCTCTTCTTTAATTAAGTACTTTGAAAACAAAACAAAACAAAAATATATGATTTGTGGCCTGACTGTGGGGGTCTTTATTACTCTCCCCTGCCTGGGTCTAATAAACCCCACTACAACCCCCCCACCCTCTCCCCATCTTCCCCCAGCCCCAAGTAATTAATTCCTGATGGCCAGTGATCATCAAGAGACAAGGTGGCCTTTGAAAAGAAAGATTTAGCAATATTAATAACTTTTAGTTGCCCAATCTCACCCAGGCCACAGTTAGAGCTGCCTGGAATACTCTCAGTAAAATGTCATTTTGCTAAAATATGTGTTGTTTAACAAAGCTGGAATATTCTGTGGGCATGGATTGGTTTGGACAAAGGTTTCTGAAGCCCTGGGTTCCTGACAAGTACCAAAACCTGGAGCTTCTCAAGCTGAAAATAGTGATTTTTGACAGAATTCCAAGTCAGAAAAATGCTCTAAAAGTTTTGCTTTCATTCCAGTGAGGAACAAAATAATTTCTGGAAGCTTAAAAGTTTCATGATGCTGAATTTTTACTCTCTGGGCAGCTGCAGCAAAAATTCTCTTCGTGTGAGCTGACTGTGAGTGAAGTCTTTATTTCATGGTGTTGGTTCTTCTCTGCCTGTGTGAATGTGTATATTAATTCAATTTATAGCGATTATGATGTTGGGGTTCGGGCAGCTGATTTCTGTAGATGTTTGTTGTGGTCTTGCTGTGGGTCAACTGTGAAAGACGGGACAGAGGGAACTTCCAAGGAATGGTTTTGGTGGGATAGAGCTCATTTCTCCTCAGGAGCTGGTGCAGGGCTGTGGGTTTGGTTCAGGGTGAGAGTGTTGTTGATAACACACAGAGGTTTTGGGTTTTCCTAAGTTGAGTTTACCCCAGTTCAAGGACTTTTTCATAGTCTCGTGCTCTGCCAGTGAGGAGGGGAACAAAAACTGGGAGGGAGCACTGAGGGTTTGAGTGACCTGAACTGGTCAAGGGACATTCATGGAATCACAGAATCATCCAGGTTGGGAGAGACCTTGAGGATCATCCAGTCCCACCCCAGCACCACCACAATCCCCCCTAATCCATGTCCCCAAGGGCCACATCCAGACACCTCTGGGACACTCCCAGACACAGGGACTCCACCACCTCCCTGGGACACTTATTCCAAGGCCTGACCACTCCTGCAGGGAGAAATTGTTTCTCATCTCCAACCTGACCCTGCCCTGGTGCAGTTTGAGGCCATTTCCTCTCCTCCTTTCCCTCAGGACATGGCAGCAGAGCCCGACCCCCCCTCCCTGCCCCCTCCTGTCAGGGGGTTGCAGAGAGCAATGAGGTCCCCCCTGAGCCTCCTCTTCTCCAGATAAACCCCCNAAAGGGCAACCACAGGTTCTCTGGGAATTTAAGACTTTCTCCCTGCCCCTACCCCCTCCTTTCTGCTCCCCATTCCTGTACATATCTTTAATTCTTGGGGGTCCCAATAGGCCACCTGAATGTTTTGCTGCTGAATTTTTTGAGCACTGTCTGAGTTAGGTCAAGGTTTTATTGCTTTTCTCAAAATGCTGTGATAGCTGCAAAGATACAGAAGAAAATTTGGCAGACTGTGCCTTTACCTTCTGATGTTTTACCATGAGATGATGTGGAATGACATAGATGATGTAATAATGTGTAATGTCATAGTTGTTTCTCCATTATGAACCTCTGATCAAGTCATTTTCTGATTCTGTGAAGGTCATGAGGTTCTCATATTTTGATGAGAACCCCCAATGCAAATCATGCAGTAGCTCCAAATCAAAGGTTGGCTGTTATCCAGCCAAGGAAGAGCTATTTGGGTGCAAATAAGCTGGGACTGGGAAGAGGGAGGGATTATTTAACACAACATTGCTCTATTTGTTTGTCTTCCTCAGCACAGAAAAACTCCTCAAAAATCAGGTGTTTCCAAAAAGAACTATAAACTCAAAAGCCTCATGCTCAGAAAATTTCATCTATTGGTCCCAAGAAACTTCAAAAAGCTTATTATATAATTATTATATATTATTATATAAATATAATCAGTGTCTTTTCCACTTTTTCTACAGCGAAGGCAGCAAGAGCTCCATACCCAGACATGACCTGAACAGGCCAAGAGAGGATTAGACTGATGGATTCTTCCCAAGACATTTCCTCTGGGGAGAGAATTCCAGGAAAAACCATTCCCCTGATCACTAATGACTGGCTTGCAAAGGGCTGACATGTCTAACTCACAGCTTGGGGGACTTCTGCAAACAGATGAGGCCCAGGGTTAAAATTTTGGGAAGTCTTTTGCACACTGTGGTGTAAGGAGGAGAAGACACTGTGATCCAAACTCCAGGCTGCACATCCAGCGGGATTTGTGATCCCTACAAAGCAAACAGCCCATAGATCTCATCTTTATTAGCCCAGGTTTATGGTAATCTGTTTTTGCCTTATTGTCCCTCGAGACAAAGCTGGTGGGAAAGATTCTTTAAAGGATGTTTCCATTGTTTCCTTGTCATGGTTCTGCCAGGCAAAACCTCCCCTTGACAGTGGCTGCTTCTCCCTAAAAGCTTCTGATTCTATGATTCTGGACCAGCAGGCTCCATCCCAGCCTTTCTCTCTTGTAATTGCCTCGGGCCAATTCCTTCTAAAAGAATTAAAAATGCAAATCTAATCTCATAATTGCGTAATATGATAAACTTGGCAGCTGGATCGATACCATCCCTCAGTGTCAATAATGCAGCTCCCAGGCACGTTTGTCAGCCCTGACCAATCCCACTTTATCACTGGGGCTGTGCTCCTTCCACATCCACGAGATGTGACAGTTTATTAGTGGCTTCCTATCAATCAGGTCTAATTTTTGCATCATGGAAATTCCTCCTGTCATCCTGCTCCCGGAGCCTTGGAGTCTTCGGCTCCTCCAGGCTGCCCTGCTGCAGTCTGAGGGCTGGGACTGACAATAACACACTTGGGGCTCTTCATTTTCTAGCCACAAATGGGATTAGCAGCAAAGGATGTGCATGGGAACCATTGTGGAAAGGGAAACCTGGGGATGAATGAGAGAATTCCTGCTGGAGCTTGTACTGTTGGGTGTCTTTCTGAATTAAGGAAGATTTAGTGTGAGATAAGTTTTCTCCCCGTGCTGAGTGTACAGACCCCACTCCAGACAGTGCTTTGTTAATAATGTCTCCAAAGTAGGGTTTGGAATCTGTCAAAAGGGCTCCTGGTCCAAAATAGAGGCGACTCAGAAATTGAATTAACACAGACATTGCTCCTTCCTGGCCCTGGAAACAAAAGGACAATTTGCATTGCTCTAAAGTCGACACCCAGACTGAACAAACCTGCCTCTGTCTGCATGGACTTGCTTCAAAATGCTACATCCTTCGAAAAAAGTAGGTTTTAAAGAGGTTCCTTTAAAATGTTGCAGCCTCCTTTGCTTGGATTTGCTCTGAGGGTGATAAAAGGATGTCCCTCCAACTCTGCTGAACTCTGGAGAATTGTCCTTGATCTGCCCTGGGAAATAAAACTGGGTCTGCTGGATTTTAGCCTGGACATTACTGGTAGAATTATTACCAGGGCTGGGAAAAAAAAAATAGAGAAAAACAAAGAGAAAGCAGCCAAAAATCCAAGTTTAGTTAAATTTTGGGAAGGGAAGAACAACAAAACCTGCTTCAGTTAATAAAAGGAACAACAGAAGAGTGACAAGCAGTGAGAAGAGAAGCAGGACCAAAGGCAAAGCTGAGGATGGATTCAGGATTTAATGTTATGCAGATTAAGTACAAGAAAATTAAAATCATAATTCCCCTCATGATTATTGATAATGATATAATAATGATTATATTATTAAGGGCCATTAAATATGAAAACTTGGGACTGGAAGGACAGTCAGTGAGCAGGAATGTACAGGGAAAGGAATGGCCACTCTTGGAGGTAAAAGCAGGATACAAAGTTCTCCACATCCTCCATGGAGACTTTGCAATGTCCATCCCAAAATGCCAGAGGAAGAGGGAGGAATAATTCCACACAGTTGGACATGGTCAGGAAGGGGGTTTAACAAACCTGTCAAATCAGTGATTGGACCAAATCTTCAGAGAATCCCTAAGGAATCCCTCCTCTTCTAACTCAGGTAACTCTGAGCTCATTAGTCTGACTTGATTAACGTATTGAGCTTTTAGACAAATTTTGAAGGAAGAAAAAATTAAAATCTTGGAAGAAAACAGCAAAAATTATTAAATGGATGTGGCATTTGCAAAGATAATCATCCCAGACCGATCTAATACCTCTCACATGAGGTGATGACTGATTTATTCAGTTTTAAGTCTGCTGGATCTACTCATGTTTCAGCAAAACATTTGCTTTGGTGCTGTAGGGAAGTTATTAGGTAATAGCAGAAGATAAAGATTGCAAGAGAAACAGAAGAAACTGGTTAAAGAGAGATCATAATGAACTTGGATGAAAGAAGAATATTTGGATGGTTGGCAGGTTTCTAGGCCTGGAACAAAGGGCATTGGTAGTAACCGTGTTAAGATGAAATTTGGGGAACCAAAAATGAAAGTTAGGAAGGAAAAACAGCAAGAAATTCTAAAAAGAATTAGGAGCTTATCAGTTAGAAAAGGTACAAGTTGAAAGATCTTGATATCTTGGCTATTTAACTGCAAATCCAGCTGATGTGCCTTGAGGAAGGGATCCAAGGAAAAAGCTGAAATATGTGTGGCAAAATTTGGGACTTTCACTGAGTTATAATCTCCAAAGTCCTGCATGTTCTGGCTCTGTCTTCAATTTTTGGATGATCCAAGGTGATCAAGGGAAGAGGAGTCAGTTTGAAAGGCTCCTGCCCTGGGCATAAAGACCATTGATGTTTTCTTCATGGCACACTCACATCAGGGGATGGTTTTGTAGCCGCTGTCTTGTCCAACGTCATTGTGCCAACCAAAGCAAATCCAGGCAGAATTCAGTCCCTGTGACCCTCCCCTGGCCCTCACCAGGCAGTTGCCATCACCAGCACAGGGTGGACCCACCACAGGGCCCAGGCACTACCATTTTTATGCTTTTTTAATTGTTGTTGTTGATCCATGTCCCAAAACCAGTAAGAGGGGTCCTTCCATAGCATGGCACCAAGATATTTTTGGATATCAGGGGAAGGGATGTGAGGAGATAAACAGGCCTGTTGGGAAGGGGTTTTGGGACCACACCAGTGCAGAAGAGGCACATCCTCAGTTTTCCTAGGAGGTAGGAAACCTTCTGGTGTGGATAATTGTATTCCAGAGTCCAGGAATCACCCATCAAGCTTCATTTTCCCACTGCAGGCATTCCCTTACCTTCTCATGAGAAAATGAGGCTCAAACACCACAGTCATTAAACATCTCAGGTCAGGGGAGATGCAAAGCACAATTTTCCTGACAGAGCCTTGGTTTTATTTGCCTTAATCCTTTATTTGCCTTAATGCTGCATCCCTCCATCACTGGATGAACTGTGCTCTACAATCTCCATCTTTAGACTGAAGACTAAATATAAAGGGCTGATTTTATTTTCCCACACTTTTACAAGCAAAAACATAATTGCAACAAGGTCAAAAATCACCAAGACCATCACATCTTTCCACAGGGATACCAATAGATCATATTATTAATGCACCCACAGCAAAAAAGCACTATTTGTGTTCTCCATTTAGGTTAAAGAAGCCCAGTTATTTATTATTCAGCAGAAAGGAGGGTATTTTGTAAGCTGTTTATTTTTAGCACCTTTTTTAACATGCAGAGAGCTAAAACGTCAAAACCAGAAAAAAAATCAAACTCAAATCCGAGGAATTGCAGTGGAACCAGAACCCTCATTGAAGAAGCACAAACAAACAAGAATTTCTTGCATCTTGTGGGTGCAGTGAGAGGTTGGCATTTGTTCACTTTGAAAGAAAAAAGCGGATGAATCCTGGAGCTTGTCTTTGCTCTCTGGGAAGAACTCCAAGAGCTCAGGATCTGAAGGCAAGGCTGCCACAGATGCAAGTCACCAGCTCTCTGAGGACTTCCAACAACCCAGAATATGGTGTTTAAAACTATATTTAGGTGCTGGAGCACCTGCTGTGGCACAGTTCTTTGCTTTCTGGGCTCTGCACTTCTGCCTTGGGTTCCCTACTGTGATCTCCTCTTCCAGACAAAACACAGGAAAAAGATAATCCCTCTATTCCAGGCTCACTCAAACTTTAAGTCTGCGCTATCAAACAAATCCTGTCCTCTCTTTTCAACTGCCAGAGGGCAAGAAAACATTGGGAAAGGTTTGGGTTGGACTGGTGGAATAATGTTTGGGATCAGCCCATGATCCCATCAGACACTGGTCCTGTTTCTTCCAAACAAAGTAAAACCCTCCTGTTGTTGAAGTCCCTTTTTTGTGGGGTAGATATTGGAGGAAGGAGGGTTTTGGAGGGAAGATCATCTCATCAAAGCCATGCCTAAGACTGCAAGAAAATACCTGGAAAGAGGCACAGATTTGGGACCCTCAGATTTTCCGAGACATGGCAAAGACTAACAGTGAAGTTTTACATTGTGTGAGCCTGTGGTGGTCAAAGAATCATGGAATGGGTTGGGCTGGAAAAGATCTTAAAGATCATCTTTTTCAACCCCCTGCCATGGGCAGGGACACCTTCCCCCAGCCCAGGTTGCTCCAAGCCCCGTCCAACCTGGCCTTGGATACTTCCAGGGATCCAGGGGCAGCCACAGCTTCTCTGGCCAACCTGGGCCAGGGCGTCCCCACCCTCACAGGGAAGAAAAGGGGATCAGTACAACAAGTTGTGAACATCTATAGCAAGAGTTTTTCCCCCCCAGTAAATGTCCATATGGAGCTGAACAGCTCCTTCCCAGGGAAGTCTACATTCCTCCAATATTTCACTGTGCTCCTTGTGACTTTCCCTGCCCTTTGCAACGTCTCTTCTTTGCTCTGCAGGTCAGAAAACTGAAGAGCTCAGTTTTTAAAGTCGCTCTGTAAACCAGTTTTCCCTTCTTTAAACAGCCAGACAAGACTCTTGGAGCAGCTTTTGTGAGCTCATCCCGGAGCGTTCGCCTTCTGTCTCCTGGAGGGGAGCATTACCCACCCTGACAGCATTGATTTTCAAATGTCTGATTGCCAGTGAAATATTAAACCCTATTGATTGGAAATTCAGGATCGGTTGCCTGCGAGATGCTCTGCATATTTTGGGGATGGACAGTTTCATTTATCAGCTCTTGCAATTGCAGAATAATTAGAGCTCCATCGTGGCCCCAGTTAGAGACAGAGAAGTTCCCGTCACAGCATCTGCAGTCTTTGAGAGTGTTCTCTGCATTATGTTTGCTAATTGGGCAATTTATCCTCCCCAGGAAGCTTTTGCATTAATTTCCAAGGAAATACACTGGGATGAACACATCCATCTTTTCATCCAATGGAATTTCATGTTGTTCTGTCTTCTGGACCCATGGAAGAAGCAATAGGAGCGTAATGGAGATTTCCGTGATTAGACCAGAAAAAAATCAAGGGAATTGTCACAAAAATTTAAAACAGAGCTGTGGGAAATACCTTTTAATTCAGTCAGAATCTGTGTTTAGAGACTCTGAGTGGAAGTTGCCACAAAACTGCTCCAGGAAAAGGACATGGTGATACAAAAACACCACAAAAACACTTGTTGTGGGGGACTGAAGGGAGTCCTGACTGGGATGTCCTTTGGGAACTCAGAAATGCACAGAAACATTGGGAAAAATAAATGTGGCTCACTATTTCCATGCTAAGAAAGGCACTAAGCGACTAAACTTGATAAGTTTCTTACTAGATTAAATTAATAAAAGAGCCTAGTAATTTTAAATTTAGGCTTTGATTTCCTGGAGAACCTAAAGGTAAGCAAGCCCTCCATTAATTCCCTCTCCACATTGAGTCTCCACCTGGAACCCAAATGTCTATTGCTTTGCTGATTTATGTCATTTAAAACAAAAATAACCAATAAATTTCACTTGGGAAGCAACTGATTCAATTCAGATCATTTGTATCTATTCATTTTTTTTTATTTTCCCCTCACAGAAAAATCCTGGTATCACTTTTTACAGAAAAAAACCTTCCTTTCCTTCTTCCTCTGTTTCACACCTTTCCTCGTGGTTTTATTGACAAGGTGCAGCTTTTAATGCCGTGGAGTTCTCGTTGCCTCTCCACAACTAAGGTGACTACTATATCCAGTTTTCTTCCACAACCTCAAATATTCCCAGAGCAGTGGCACCTAAAATCCAGCTGCTCTGTGTCAAACACACTCTTGCAGTCTTAAGAGGCATCTACTAATTATTTCCACAACAAACTGACAGAAAAAGTGAGTCATTAAGAGCATGAATACAAATTTTATCACACAAAAAAAATCCCTTTTTAAATAAAATTAAATGAATTAAAATTACATAAAACACATTCCACAGATGGACAATCAGAACGTTTTTGATTCAAAGATTAACCCTCAGGTCTCAGGTGGAGGAACAAAACTCTTTCACCAGGATGGCACAGATTCTTCTCCACAAGGTCCTTGTGCTCTCAAAAAACACTGTGGGTTTCAGCCATTGACTGTTGTATTGAATTAATATCAGTCAAAATCTGGGGAACATTTGTCTTAATTTCTGCCCATTTATATCTCATTTAACAGGCAAATGTAGAAGTGTCAGGTTCCTGACTCTGCCAGTAACAATGTCAGCACCACTTTGTGGATTTAAAGCCAACATTTCCACCCTGTAAAAATGTGATATATTCAGTTTGGATTTATACAGAATAATCTTTGTATTACTATGAAGAGTTTCTTACTGGACAACACTATAAAGAAAACTCTTCATAAAGGAAATTGGGCAATCCTTGCCTAAATTTGGGACCTCAGACACGGCCAGTTGGATTCTGCACGAATCCAGAACTCAGGCACCTCAGGACACAGCAGGATGTGGAGCCCCATTTGTGAAGGAATCCAGATTTATTGGGTTATAGGAGTCAGTTTGAGAGTGAAGAGGAGCTGAGGAACACAGGGACTGCTTCATGTGTTGTGACTCTGGGATTGCACCCTCCACACTGGTGACACCACTTAGGGCAGTTGGGGGTTCCAGTCTGGAGCCAGAAGGGCTGAGATTTCAGGGCTGTCACCAACTGGATAAGAATTTACTGTTCTGTATGAGGGATCTAATTCCAAATATTCCAAATATCCCAACTTTTGCTCTCCAGAGGCGGGGCTGATCCACACCTTCTGAAACCCAGGCAGCCAGAATGAGGAAAAACAGTGGAAGATCCGGCCACCAACTGTAGGGGAAAGAAATGTTACCACAGAAACCCTGTGGGATCTGAGGGAGCTTTCCTTTAGCTGATCCTCAGCTACAAACCTCCTGATTGCTTTGTCTTAATGTGGAGGCAGCAGAGACAATACATCATTCACTGTGTCATTTTGGTGTTTGGCTTTTTAAAATATTAATGAACAGTCTGGGCCTCCCTTTTGCTGACCACTGGAAACAGCCCCGTCCCCCTGGGGGAGCCAGGAATGATTCTTTGAGCCCGAGATTGAAATTCAGTCAAACCTCGGGGTGAAGGGAAATCATTCCTTGCGTGACAGTGACATGAAGCAGCTCCTTTTCTGTTTGCAGGAGAGCTCAGGGATCCTGTGTCTATTTATTGTCATCAGCTGAGGGCTGGGGATTGATGGATACCCAAAACTCTGGGGCTTTGGAGAGGGGAGGCTGCACCACAGCTGCAGGTTTGGCAGTGCCTGAGACGGAACAAGAAGCACTTTGTTGGGTTTTTTCAACAAGGAAACCCCAGCTGGTGGGTTTGGAATGGGGGTGGCGCGGCCAGGGTGGTTCCAGAGGATGGGAGGGTAGATCTGCCAGGGAAGCTCAGTCCTGTCTGTCTATTCCTTCTGGTTCATGGAATGGTTTGGGTTGGAAGGGACCTTAAATCCCATCCAGTGCCACCCCTGCCATGGGCAGGGACACCTTCCANCCCTTGTCCTGTCACTGTCTGTCCACATAAAAAGTCCCTCTTCCTCCTTTTTTAAGCCCCTTCAGGCCCTGGAAGGCCACAGTCAGGTCACCCCAAAGCTTCTCTTCTCCAGGTGAACAATCCCAGCTCTCCCAGCCTTTCCTCCCAGCAGAGCTGCTCCAGCCCTGGGATCCTCTTGGTGCCTCCTCTGGACTCTCTCCAGCAGCTCCATGTGCTCCCTGTGCTGTTCCCAGGGCTGGAGCA
Source organism: Pachyramphus minor (assembly GCA_013397135.1). NCBI lineage: Eukaryota > Metazoa > Chordata > Aves > Passeriformes > Tyrannidae > Pachyramphus > Pachyramphus minor. The sequence goes on from VYXB01000240.1 coordinate 34,467, forward strand.
GCTCTGCAGGGGGGTCTCCCCTGAGGGGCAGAGGGGCACAATCCCCCCCTGCCCTGCTGCCCATGCTGGGGATCAGCCCAGGATACTGTTGGATTTCAGAGCTGCCAACACTCACTGTTGGCTCATCTCCACCTTTTCATCCATAAGAATCCCCAAATCCTTCTCCCCAGGGCTGCTCCCAGGGAACTCTCCCAGTCTGTGCTCATGGCCGGGATTGCCCCAACCCAGGGGCAGCACCAGCTCTGGGACTGCTTGAACTTCCTGAGGTTCTCATGGGCCACTTCTCAACTTTGTGCAGTTTGCAGTCACCTGCCTCAGACTGGAGGCTCCCTTTCAGATTATAGTTTGGTTTCTGGGCTCTCTATAAATGACATTTTAGTTTCCTGACAGTGTTTGACATTCACAGTGACACTCCCTCCAAAAGATCTGCACATCAGCCTCATTTCTTCAGGTCTCCTGAGTGCACAGTTTATTTCTTCACAGGCCTGTTTTACTCCTGCTGCACAAACACTCAACTCATTACTTTGGAGCTGCTCCATCAGCTTCCTGTTCCAGCAGCCTTAGCAGACCCCACAGAGATAAAAACAATTCCTGACTCCAGGAATTAAAAAAAAATTAACCTGTCATGGGAGAAAAAAGATGGGCAAAGTCAACAGGACAAAGAGGAAAAAGCAAATTGTTGGTGAAACCCTTGAAAGAGTGGCAGTGTGCTTTGAAATCTTCTCATAACATGAGCAGTTTCCTAAAAAGAATTGTTTTGCTTCCTGAAAAAATGATGTGGAATCTCAGTCAGTTGCCAAAATAAAGGGATTTCTGGGGAAAGACTCAATTGTAGTGCAACTTTTCCTCTTTTAGTGGTAATTGCTTTGCAGGATCTTCCTGCAGGGAGTTTCAGCAGGACTGAGTCTGTTAAGATATTCCACACTGTCTTTTTTGTCTTTATAAATATTTTTTCCAGGAGGAAGAAACGTAAGTAAATAAATAAATATTGCAATCCCCCCGTTTACAGCTGAGCCTGAGCGTTTGTGACCTTGACTCCCGTGGAGCTCAACCTACTCTGAGTAACTTTTCCCATGTTATTCCATTAAATAAAAACAGTTTTGACACCCAGAGACTGAGGCATCCTAGAGATAATACAATAACCCCCTGCAATCATTCCAAATTGAATTGCAATAATTCATTTAGGTGACCATACATATTTGTTATGGGGAATCTGAAGCATTGCAAAATGAAATCAATAGAAATGTTTCTTGTTAATGAAGATATACTGGGCTGTTATGTGTGGGCTTCGGACTCCATAGCACAGAAATCTTATTTGGAGGCTAAATTCCAGGGGATCAGACTGGTTAAAAATGAGGAAAACATGATTTTAGCATGACATGGCTGGACAGCTGGAAAATTATATCATGCATTTGGTTCCCTGCCTTGGCCATTAAAAATGGAAGCACAGAGCTGCCATGGGAGTTTGGTTGTTTTCTTCAGCATCATCACAGGCTTCACCCTGAGATTTTTAGGGATTATTGTTGGATTCTCATTGAAATCTGTGCTGCTGACATGTGTATTCTGTTTTGAGGGCTGTGATGGGAGGATATCAATTTAAATGGTAGATTAAGGAAGTAAATATTACAAATATCGGTGATGTTGAGCTGCTCCTGGGAAAGAAAAGCACATTCTTACGTGTATTAATCCCTTCCTTGTCCTCCAGGGGCTGCTTGCAAAGATGTCATGGAGCAAAATCGAGTCAAAAAGGTCTCATTTAACAGTTCCTAGTGGTCCTGGTTCTTATAAAAGCCACAAAATAGGATTAAACCACTCCTTCCACCATAAACTGCCGCTGCCTGGTGATCTGCACACACAAGTTTCCCTTAAGAAAAGACCTCCATAACTTGGGTTTCAGCTTCAAAGAATGGGAGTCAAATTGTTCTCAAAAATGACCTAAATCTGAGCTTATTACCCAGCAAATCTCCAGACCAGACAGACCAGAGTTGTTCCAAACACCACAGTGAGACTTGTTACCTTCTCCCAGGATAAGAGGAAACAGCTCCAGGTTGTACCAGGGAAGGTTTAGATGGGATATTAAGGGGGAAAAAAGAATTCATGGAAAGGGTTGTAACGTTTTGGAAGGGGCTACCCGGGGAACTGGTGGAGTCACCATCCCTGCAAGTCTTCAAAAAATCCATGGATATGTCCCTTAGGGACATGGTTTAATGATGAACATGGTGGTGATGGTTGGACTTGATGGTCTTAAAGGTATTTTCCAAGGGATTCTATTATTCTGTAAATGCAGCTGGATTTCTTTTAGTGCCCAAGCTACTCCTGTTCAAATTCCCTGGAGGATCAGTGTTGTACTATGGACATATCCAGGGTCTTGGCTTAGATAATTTCTGCTCATTCAGAGGCTTTCAGCCAAAAAACCATAGAATTACAGAGCTGAATAAAGGAGATCTCTGGAAAGAAAGAAGAAAAACCCCAAACTACTGTGGGAATAGTAGATTATTTAACAGCAGGTACTGCAAGCTGTCCTCCCTTTCCCTATTTAAAAGCAAGAAATACCTTCATAGTCAGTGCAAATATTAAGGCAGCATCAAATTCACCGTAAATTGGCTGAATTTAATTTATTTAAGGAGTCATAAATTGGCTCCTCAAAGCCTTGAGCAGAAACTCATTGTAGGTTCAGCTGAGACAACACTGAGGCAAAGATTGTGACTCTTGGAATGTGAGGGAGAGCTCTGGACACAGTGATTAAAGGAGGTTGAACTCCTTGTCCTGGAAAATCAAATTGGTGACAAGTCAGTATGTTAAACTACATTAAAATTTATGACATTGAAGGAGAGGATCAATGTGTGTGTGTGTGTAAAGCCTGAATTAGGAGATCTCAGGAGCGGGGAAAACACTCACCTGCAAGATTTCCAAGCAAAGGTTCCACGTTCATTTACTGACCCCAAAGTGACACAGAGGTTCCTTTGAAAGGAAGAGGAAAAGAGACACAATGAGTTGAAAAAAAATAAAGCTGTAAATGATCATTAGAAGGAAATATCTGCAGAAGTTTCACAAAGTGGCTGCAAGTGGGGGTTTTTTTTCTGACTCGGGCAAACGACCCCGTGACAGAAACAACCTCAGGCCGGGGGACAGGGCACTGCAAACTCAACACCTTTGCCACAGTTCAGGGGTCAAACAGGGGTCTGGGCACTGCAAAACAAACTTCCTGGAGAGCTACAAACTTATGATGAAAAGCAGTGCATTACAACACCCCTCCTTAAAGCAGGTTGTTCTTTTTAATTTCAATAATGATCCCTGAAATTAAAGCCACGCTGGAAAGGCAGAGTCACCTCTTAGAATCAGAAATACAAAGCAGATATTTCACTAGGAAGAGTCTTTTTTTAGTTCAAAACTGGACATTGAAACAATTTCTTTTGCAGTTTTACCTTTAGCTTGGGTTTTTATATTTTTCAGCCTGAGCTAACAGGTTTATTTCCATTTATAATCGACTCCATGATGAAAATAAAGAAACTCTCACAACCCTTCCCCAGGTCACTTGTATTTCCAAATGAAGCAAACCCAGAAGTGAAACACAGGGAGTCATTTTTCCCTGATATTGCTCTAAAACTACTTATTAGCTCCATTTTTTAAATACCAAAAAAAGGGGGAAACTGATAAAAAGCAGACTCAAAGCCAAACCAAACCAACAAGAAGCAGAGTTATTTTAAATTTAAATGGTAGAAATGGTTGAATATAATCCATGGAAAGATTTCTCCTGTTCTTTAGCAGCCAAAAATGGGCACTAGAAGTGAACTGAACTCCCTGTATTTTGTTCTTCATCCAAAAGGGAAGGAAGAACCTTCAAGAACATTTTATTCACTTCCAGTGTCTCTCTCTCTCTCTCCTTCCTCCCAAAAACATAAAAATTGTTGAAAGCTGGTATGTTTACTGTACATTTAAGAGTGGGTCTCCAAATTATTCTTTGGGATTCCATGGAGTATTTTTATTATGCCAAGTGGGTGACAACAGTGGCACACACACAGTGGCAAAACAGTTGTTCCTTGCCAGGGGGGATTCTTGGAAGTTGTCCTGACTGCAAGCAGATGCTTGGATTGGAGGTGGGATTGTTCCCACAGTATCTGGATTTTGGGAGCAGTCCTGTCCTTCCACCAGGAACAGGATTTGAAATCCCCCAGTGTTGCTCTCTGCTCTCTTACATCCAGCATTTCCATGGGGAGGAGGTGGGATCCATAGGCTTTTCCATATTCTCACTATCCAATTCTGCCTCCTGTCTCTGGCCTTGTGGGAGGGTTGGTCAGTGCTCCCTCAGCCAGAGGGCCCCCGATGGCAGAGCTGATGTGTCCCACAGGTGATAAGTTAAGAATTTAAGCTTCTTGGGCTGAATATTCTCCCATTGAAATGGTACCTCTGCTGAAGGAATCTCTGAGTGATGAATGAAAATCCAATCAAGATTCCAGAGCCAGGAGGGGAAGGAGAGTGTGTGACTGCAGGACTGACACCCGACCTCCTGCCCCCTGGGCATCCCTGTCACACCCGGACTGGGCTGAAAGCTGGGAGAGGTTTTGGAAAGGTGCAACTGAGGCCAATGGTACCTGGGCTGGATCAGGAACAGTGTAGGCACAGCCCAGAGCAGGGACTGTCCCCTGTGCTGGCACTGCTGAGGGACCTCCAGGGCTGTGCCCAGTTCTGGAACCTCATGGAAGAGACACTGAGGGGCTGGAGCGTGTGCAGGGAAGGGAAGGGAGCTGGGAAGGGGCTGGAGCAGCAGNGGCTGGGGACAAGGTGGGGATGGGGCACAGGGGGGATCCATGGGCTGGGAGGGCTTTTCCAACCTGAATGATCCTGGGATTCTGGGGTTATAATTTCTTTCACTGATGCAGCCATTAGAACAATATTCTCCAGACTCACGGTGACAATACTAAATCAGGGTTTGCAACACTGAGCTCATGAATTAATACGAGGGAACAGATCATAAAAAAGATCCCTTTTATTGCATCTTCATCCTCCTCATTAGAAGAATTTAATTATCTTCCATACAGATGAAACTCTCCCTCAAAAGAGATCCCACTTGGAGTCCTGTGTCCAAGTCTGGGGTCCTCAGCACAAGAAAGACGTGGACCTGTCAGAGTAAGTCCAGAGGAGGCTACAAAGATAATCAGAGGGATGGAGCAGCTCTGCTCTGGAGACAGGTGGGAGAGCTGGGGGTGTTCACCTGGAGAAGGAAGGCTCTGGAGCCCTTTCCAATATCTAAAGAGGGCTCATAAAAAAGAAGAGAGAGGGATTTTTTATAGGGACAGATGGTGACAGGACAAGGGGAAATGGTTTTAAACTGACAGAAAGCAGGGTTGGATTAAATATTGGGAAGCAATTGTTGGCTGTGAGGGTGGGGAGGGACCGGTACAGGTTGCCCAGAGAAGCTGTGGCTGCCCCTGGATCCCTGGAAGTTCCCAAGGCTAAGTTTGGATCTTGGAGCAACCTGGGCTGGTGGAAGGTGTCCCTGCCCACCCTGTCCAGGGGTGGAACCAGCTGACCTTTAAGATTCTTTCCAACCCAAACCATTCCATGATTCTATGAAAATATTCTTATTTCCCCTCAGCTGCTCAAGCATTTTCCTCTCCAATCACTAAAATATTTCTAACTCAGTGTGTCCCAGTGAATCCCAGTCCTTGTCCCCTTCTCCTTCCCTCTCTGACTTCTCCTCACAACTGTCAGTCCAACTCTGGATTTGTCATCTCCCCTTTATTATTCTCCCTGCTTCTCCCACCTGAAAAAGCAAATCGCGGAGGGGCAATTTGCGCTCCCCTTTCAGCTCTGGTGGGACTGTGTCAAAGAGCTGAGCTGGTCTCCAGATCCCGAGTGGGAACTGTCCACCAGGAGCGCGGTGCTGAAGGAGCCCGGGCACACAACCCTCCCGCACTCTGCTGTCACCAAACCAGGGCAAGGAACCCCCTCAGCTTCGCTTTCTATGTCCTGGGAGAGCTCTCTCGAGGCCCCTCCCCAAAAAGATACCCCTGAGCCACGTGTAGACTCTTCCTCCAGAAGGCAAAACTCAGGAAAGCTCCTTTATTTTAGTGTTGCCCCAAACTTTCAGAAATTTATCTTCTCACCAATAATGGGGGGGAAAGTCACTCCTGCAATTCTGCCACCTGCTCTTGTTTTTAATCATTAAAAAAAAATTATTAATGTAAATTAAATAATTCTTTCCCTTAATTTAGATGTCTTCTCCTGCCCCTTGTTGTCTTATTACATGTTCCTAGTTTATTAGCCCTTGGGGATTTTTTAGAAGTTCAGATGTGTCTTGTGGTCAGGTGATTGCACTTTGCAAGGAGTTGGTCTGTACTAAGAAAATGTAAATAATAATTATTCCCCCCCTTCCCCCCAACATTCTGTTCTGCCCAAACATTCTGCTCTTCTCTGGAAGGTTTATTCTCTGCTCAGTTCATAATTTAAGGGGAAAAAATAAGATTTGACTCTTCTGTCAGCACCTATTTCTCACCTTTGAGACATCCATGAGCCAACAAACTGGGACATTCTAATACTGAACAAAACACTTTTCTGCTCTGGCATTTTAATATTCAAATTGTTACTGGAGGTAATAAAATGTCTCCCTTTCCCCTCCATAATTTTCTATGTCAGATGGCCTTGAAGATCATCTCATTCCAACTGTCCTGCCATGAGCAGAGACACCTTTCACTGGTCCAGGATGCTCCAAGTTTCATCCAGCCTGGATATGAATAATTCCAGGAAGTCCTTAACCACATAATCTGCTTCCTTCTTCCCTTAGATTTTTGTATTTGGGGGGGAAAGAGGGAGGTTGTTTTTATTTCCCTCTGTTATTCATTTTCATGATGCCCAAATATTACAAGTCAAGATTTGGAGATAATCAAAGCACAGCATTATGTCCTTGGCTCCCTCGTCCTTCTACCCAAGTGATTTAATTCCTTTCAGTTCTTTTTTGCCAGGTCAGCTGCTGCTGCATTTGGTGCCACTGCTCCTCAGCCACAGGACTCTCTGGATTAGAAAAGGTGGACAGAAATACTTTTCTCCCCAGGATTTTCCCAGTAATTGATCCATGTTTGGCTCCATCAGCTTCCAATACTTTCGCTTTCCAGTGTGTTCCTTTTCTGCCTCCTGAATTTTTCAGGACACTCATTTCCCATGGGGATATTTGACTGAATGCTTTGGGGCCATTGCTGGGATCAAAAGTGTAGGCACTTAATAAGGACTTTGGAAGTTTGTCTCATATTTGCAGGAGGAGGGGGGTTGTTCTTGGTAATTTATCCCGTGTATGAATTGCAAAAAAAATGTTGCTTTGAATTTTATGGACAATGCTCTCAGGGACTGGGGGGGATTGTTGGGGTGTCCTGGGCAGCGACAGGGGTTGGACTGGATGATCCTGGTAGGTCCCTCCCAGTTCAGGATATTCTGGGATTCAGTGCTTTGTTTAATTTTCCAAACTCACAAGGAATTTGTCTCATAATTGTAACGGCCTCACAATCCCTTCTCCGCTTCTCCCACCTCAGTTCCACAGCATGGGAATGCTCTGAATTAAACATCACACTGGCAAACAAGGACATTTCCCTGCCAGTGCCACTGGAGCAGCCATTTCATGTTGTTAAAATGCAAAAAAAATTTGTTAATTGGATGAAAATTTCTAAATTTAATAGGTGTGAATCTTCATTTGCAGGAGGCTGGAGTTACCTTGTGTCCTGGGGAAAGGTTGCACATTAACTCTTGGGTTGGAATTGGAAGACTCTCATATTGGGATTTCATTAACAGGATTTATGGAAGTATTCAGTGATTATGATTTGTTTTCATTCCATAACCATAGAAGTATTTTCTATATTTTATGATTAAAGTCAAATTTCTTCTTACGCTCCCAAGTGTTTGTGAAGCAGGAAGCCTGATTTAATGGCAAGACTACAATATTATAACAGTAACTCTTCGGCCTGAACCCTCCTAACCTAAATTACATTAGCCCTGGTTGCAAAATGCCAAATTCTGATGGTTTTACACAATTTAAAGAGCCTTTCCCTCAACAAGTCCAACCAATTTCCAGCGGAAAATGTTGTCTGAGGAACCTTCAGGGAAGTCAATTCAGCTCCCTGCATGCAACAGATCCTACAATCCTTGGCATCCATTGGGTTGTGCCAGTGTGGAGTTCCTGGAGAGAGGAGGGAGGTGCAGCACAGCAGGAACTTGGCCTCAAATTGGTGTTTTTAAGGAATGAAGACTTAGATCTGCCCTGGAAAACAGTGGATCCCTTAGAAAGCAACTTGCCTTCAGTTCCCACTGACAGTGTATTTTGCCCTGGGATGTTCGTTATGCTGTTTTCAGTGTTGCTTTATTTTCATCTCCATCAAACTGAATTCAGGAACTTCCACTTATTTGCTGAAGAATTCTGTTGATATTTGGGAGGGATTTCTCAGTCCTTCTGGAGGGCTTTTAAAGGACTTATAACTCTGTCTGCTCACAGCAATGGAATTTATTCCTCTGTATGAGGAGCAGCTGAGGGAGCTGGGGGGGCTCAACCTGGAGAAAAGGGGGCTCAGGGGGGACCTTCTGGCTCTCTGCAAGGAGGAGGGAAGCCAGAGGGGTTTGGGCTCTGCTCCCAGGGAACAAGGGACAGGAGGAGAGGGAACGGCCTCCAGCTGGGCCAGGGGAGGGGCAGGTGGGACATGAGGAGGAATTTCTGGCTGGAAAGGGTGGGGAGGCCTTGGCAGGGGCTGCCCAGGGAGGTTTGGAGTCCCCAGCCCTGGAGGTGCCCAAGGAAGGCCTGGATGTGGCACTCAGTGCTCTGGGCTGGGGGACAAGGTGGGGATGGGGCACAAGGGGGACTCCTTGACCTTGGAGCTCTTTTCCAATCTCAGTGATTCTGGGATTATACATTTTTTCTGGAGTCACAAACACCTTTAAGTCACCACTGCAGTTTCACACAACCTGTGAGTAGAGTTGGCCCCATTTTTTACACCAAAAATCTTCCCATGTTTCCTGTTCTCCTCTCACAGAGCTGAGCACTAAGTCCTCATTCCTGAGGAAGAAGCTCTCAATTATTTACTACATCTTTCCCCTCCTCTCTCTTCTCTTAGGCTCTGTCACCACAGCAAAAATACTGAGAGTAGTGACAAGTACAATATCAATAAACATAATAATAATTGATTTCTGGGAGATGAAAAATCTGAAATTAGTGGCAATTTCTCCCCAGAGCGTTGTCTGATTAATTTAATGTTCATCTAAGTCATTCTAATACTTCTCTGCTCAGCAAACCTTCGGGATGTGTCTGTGGGCCAAGGACCAAAAGAAAGTGCAGGATTCTTGCCTAGTCCAGTTTTTTAAAGTTTTTAAACAAAACAACAGCAATTAAAAAAAAAAAGACTTGTGGAGATGCAAAAAGTTGTCAGTTTACCCTAATTCTTTTAATTCTGCCATTTGTTTCTGAATTAAAAATTGGCAATGTCTGAGAGGAGGAGGAGGAGAAAACTTTGTCCCATCTGCTGTATTTGAATAATTATTTGAAAGCATGAGCTGGTCTCCAAGAGCACGTGAGAAGTGATGGTGAAAGATGATCTTGGACTGGGATATATGTAAAAAACTTGGTTTTCAGGATGAAAGCCTGGGAAACAAGAGCAGATTTGAGAGCTCAGCTTTATCATTCAGAAGGTGGGGGGAGAGGGAATCGTGTGTTGATGAAAATTTTTGGCACAAAAAGGGAAAGTGTGACCCAGAAAAGGTTGTGTTGCCCCAGAGAATCTCAGGAAGTTTCTACCTGTCCCAGCAGGAGCTCTGGGAAGGGACCAGTTTCACTGATATGAAAGAATGAACCAATTCCCTGAGGAATGGGGATGGATCATCAGGAAGCATCAGTTCCAGGGAACAACTCAACAGTTTTCCACTGGATTTCACCGCTGTTGATGTTGAATTCATCCAGAGACACCCAGAGATCTCCGCACGGCACAACCGAGCCAGAGAAGTTTCCTGAGCAGCCCTTTGAAGCCATTAGTGATCCAGACACCCCCAGGATTGTTCATTAGGATTGTTCATTACTGAGAGAGACAGCCTTCGTGTCGTTTGGGCAATGGCATCCTTCCTCAGGCCTTAATAATATCTAAATTGAGCTCTCCTTAGCGGGCTTCCTCCTCTCGGAAAGTCGGAAGAAACGCTGCCCTACAGGAACTGGAGTTAACTGCCTGATTCTTTGCACCCAGTGTGGTTTGAGAGAGGAAATAAAGAGCATTTAGAGTGACTGAATCACATCAGATCTTCCAGACATCCTCATTAAGCTGTTATAATTAGGGCTGTGTTGTTTTCTTCATTTTCTCTCCATAGTGTTAGCTGGCGAAGAGTGATGCCTTTAGCCCTCTAATAAATGAATTATTAATGTGGGAGTTAATAATTCATGTTAATTGGGTACTATGAGCTACTTTCCCCCAACAAATGTGAGCAAAGGTCAAAACTTGTTAACAGCAGAGGTGAATTCTATTTTTAAGTTTTCTGGTCCATAATCTATCTGCAAAACCAATCTATAGCTTGCAAAATTAACTGTATTTCCCAAGATAAGCATATACTGAGGGTGTAGCTGTGGTCCCTTCACTTGGTTTCAAAGTTCCATTAACTGGGCATTTGCACTGCCTTTCTCATATCCAGATTCACAGGGAATTTAGGGTTGCCCACCATGGATCAGCAGAAGGTATCTCAGATGGTGCCAGGTCAGCACAAACCTGAATAGGGAGTGATCAACAAAATAAGTAGAGTGAGAAAATATCAATTTAATGCTGATATTTTAATGCCATCTGGTGCATTAAAACACAGGGTATCCACGTTGCCTTCCCTGGAGCAGAAGAACCTGTTCAATCAGCATCAGAACGGGAGGTTCACCTTAGCAGGAGATCAAATAATTCCCTGTAATTCCTCCTTGCTGCTCAGATAAGAGGGATTTACCACTCACTCACCGTCCGAGGTGCAGTGCTTTGATCACTGTCTCCCTAAACACCCCCCAATTTCGTGAGGGAGCATTCCCAGCCCTTCATCTGGAACATTAGGGCTGGAATCTGCTTTTCATTTGATAGGATGTTTGAACAAGACCATGTGCTGTCACATGTGTTCAGCAACCGAACGTTTTCCCACGTAAAGGATAAATCCAAAAAAAGTCTCTCTCCAACGACCAGCAGGAAATGATGGTTTTGTTTGTGCTTTGTTTACAGAGCAGGCTTTCCAAAAAGAAAAGGCAGAGCGAGGAAAGATACGTGTAGAGTCTTGGAAAGGCTTGAAAGGAACCATCAAAAATGTGCTTTTAATAAAAATAATCAGCTTTTCTTAATGGTTGTAACAACCTATTGTAAGTAACTTATATAACACAAGGCTTTCCCTGTACTCATTAGAACTTGGCAACTCATTTTTCGGCCTTAAAACATGAAAATGAGATGGGATTTCTTCCAAAATCCACTGTCATCAGTGGGAGTTCTTCCACTGACTTCTGTGGGCACTGGATCCAGCCCGGGCTCAGCAGGACATCTTCCTTCTGGGAAGAAAAATCAATCTCCCTGGAAAGCTTCTCCTTCAGGACATGGCCAATATATATTTACTCCTTTCTCGTTATTTTGGAAAGCCCAGCTGATGTTTTACCAAGAGAAGAAAGTCCAGCTCAGGGAAAACAAGGATGGTTTTATAACATTTTGTTCCATTAACAGGAAGCGTTAAAAATTCGGACGGGAAACATCTTAACGTCGTCCAACTTGTGTCAGGGTTTTCTACAACATAACTGCAGTACAATTAGACAAATTATGGGAAAGACAGCAAATCCAGGTAGATATTTCATTGCTGCCACTACTAAAATATGTCTCAAGAGCACAGAAGTGAAGCCTCTGCTCCTTTTACTGATCCTGAAGAATCAAAAATTCTTTCTCGTTTCTCCCCGTGGTAAATTCAGAACTTGAAAATGTAACTTGGGACTGCTGGGTTTTGTCCTCAGGGACAGGGATTCATCCTTGTGTTTAGCAAATAACAGGGAAATCCTTCATCTTCCTGCTGCAGTATGGAAGCTTCTCAGATTGCAGCCAGGAAGGGAAGGATTTCAAGTCTCCGGAGTTCCTCAGTGTCTCGGCTGTCCTTGTTCTGCAAGAACCTCAAACTACAAGGTGCCTTCCTCTAGGATACTGTGCCTCCCTCATTCAGGATTGACCTGTTCAGGTGACACCTTGATCACAAATTCCAGCATAATCCATAGGATAATCCATAGGATTTACTGCAGAAGCCTTATTTTACAAGTTCTTCCACTCATATCACAGAATCACAGAATGGTTGAAATGGAAGGGACCTTAAAGATCATCTTGTTCCACCCCCTGCCATGGGTAGGGACACCTTCCACCGGCCCGGGTTGCTCCAAGCCCCCTCCAACCTGGCCTTGGACACTTCCAGGGATCCAGGGGCAGCCACAGCTTCTCTGGGCAACCTGGGCCAGGGCCTCCCCACCCTCACAGCCAAGAATTTCTTCCTAATATCCCATCTAACCCTGCTCTCTGTCGGTTTGAAGCNATCCTCTTGGTGCCTCCTCTGGACTCTCTCCAGCAGCTCCATGTGCTCCCTGTGCTGTTCCCAGGGCTGGAGCAGCTCTGCAGGGGGGTCTCCCCTGAGGGGGCAGAGGGGCAGAAATATCTGCCACTTCCAGAAAAATTTCCCCTTCCCTCCTACCCTTATCCCTGCACTGCTGGATCAACCTCCCTGGCTCTGGTGTGTACAGGAACCTTCTTGAGCAGCACTGCAGAGGCACAAAAATTGAAATCTGATTCAAAGAAAAGGGCAAGCAGCAGGTTTTGGATGAGGATAATTCACAGAATCACAGATTATCACGAGTTGGGAGGGACCCACCAACATCATCCAGTGCAAGCCCTGGCCCTGCCCAGGACACCCCAACACTCCCCCCTGTCCCTCAGAGCGTTGTCCAAAGGCTCCTGGAGCTCTGGCAGCCTTGGGGCCGTGCCCACTGCCCTGGGGAGCCTGGGCAGTGCCAACCACCCTCTGGGGGAAGAACCTTGTGCTGAGCTCCAAGTGCCCCTGCCCTGGCACAGCTCCAGCCCTTCCCTGGCTCCTGTCACTGATTTTCTTCTCTAACCCACCGTGTCACTGCAGCACAAACCAAGAAACACACAATCCAAACAAAATCCTGAGCAGAACTAACCCCCACGTGACGACACCTCTCCCTGACTCACACCAAGCTCTACATTAAAATAAGTTCATTTCCTTCCTCCTCAGTTCACCTCGAGCGAAGAATTTCAACTCGAAGGAATGAAAACTCTGAAGGAAAAATCCCACAACAGACAACCTGTAAAAATGCTGCAAATCCTTCCTAGTGCACATTGTGGGAGGTGACAAACCCGGCTCTTTGTGGGTTGGGGATGGGAATCTGTGACTTTATTCATGGTGGAGGTACCACAGCAAGTGTTTGCAGGACTCTCTGCATCTTCTCTTCTCCATTATCAGTTCCCCAAGTGTTATGAAAGCCCAGCAAAGTGCAGCTTGGAGTTTGTTTGGTCTTGGAGATGAATCTTTTCTTGTTCTCTACTCACATGGAAGGGGCAGAGCAGGAAGGCAGCGACATCCTGCTCTTGGCATGAGCTGTTCCCGATTTTCCTTGGCGTGCTCTGACTACCTGTCTGAAAAGCTGCTGCAGTGCAGGAAGGAAATTTTTCCAGAGATTAAATTATTATTGTTTCCTGTGTGGCTGTCTTCACCATACAGGAAAAAAAAAAAAAAAAAAAGAGCTTTAAGGACCCTTGAAAAGAGATTTGTCTGAATAGCAAAGTTGTTGTGATTCATCCCCCGCCTCCCTCCTCAAAGACTCAGGATTTGGCCAATTTCCTCAGGAAAGTGGTTGATTAGGGCCCATGGATTTATCCCCAGACTATATATGAGATGTCATAAAGGTGATTAATGGTGAACCCTCCGTTGTAGGAAGCTCAGAGTTTAGCAAAGCTATTTCCAAGGGCATGGAAGGAAAATAAGTCGTTTGTATTTTTGCCAAAATGCTTCGATGTTGAAATGCCTCTTTGTGCTCCTGGCAATTAATGCTGCTGCCTATCAAAGCCTGGGGTATTTTCTGATTTTACAGGTTTGTTTGAAAAATTGATTCAATGTGTTTCAGTGTTTACATAAGAGGATATTGTGGACTTAAAATAAAATGTTTCCACAAGAGCAGCGTTTGTCGCAATCCCTGAAATGAAGGGTGACGTCAGAAGCTTTTTATGCCCCTTCCCAAGAAAAGCTTCACCTGGATTTCTCCCAGAAGGCAACGCTGTTATAGGGCAGCTTGATGAGTGTTCTGGGAGATAATTACCTGCCCTGACAAAAACCTGCACTGAGCCTTTGGGAATTCACTAAAAGTTCCCAAACATTTTTCTTATGGTTCTGTCTGACACTTATTTCTTTTGTCCAACCCCTCTTCCCACTAATTTAGGTCCTAGTCCTCCCTCCAAGAACCATCTGCCAACTCTCACATATTCCTTTAGTTTTTAACAGTGTGGTTGGACAAATGGAAACACCACAGAGCATGAAAACAGACTTAGATCTCTCTTTTTTTTTCTGTTTTCCTTCATTATTTTGGTGCTGCACTCAAATCTCTGTACAAGCAGTCAGGGATTTCCCCCTGAGAGTGGAAAGCACAATCCTGATCCTGAGTTTAGGGAAAACAAACACTCTCCCACCCTCCTCAGGTCTTCCACTATGAGGCAGGACTGAAATGTCTCTGAAAAAGCCAGGACAAACCTGCAAACAACACCAGGCTGCCTGGGATGATTTATAACAGCAGCTCCGGATTGGAAAATAATCTGCAGATCAAAATCCTGGCAAAGGCATTCCAATAAATCCTAGTGCTGGTATTAACAGAGCTCCCAGACTGATGCAGGTGAGAAGACAACATTCCCAGGGCTCTCCCCCGGGGCTGCATTTCTGGGGGTCCTTCCTGGCATCTGCTGCCCACAAAGGGGCTTTTCCTCACACCGTGGAATAAACACTTTATGCCAGGAATGGGATGGAGAAAATATATTGGGCAACATTGGGCAACATCTGTTGATAGAAACTCACTGGGGAAGAGCAGACTCTGGGTTCCTCTTGGTTTCCCAACTGTAGTTTTCAGAGATGTTGTGATCCACAGTTTTTCCTCCTTCAGTTTTTCCTCCTTCAGTGTTTTGGCCCTGCAGCTCCTTCCTCTTCCTCATCTGTAGTTTCTCCCATCACTTCACTCCCATCATTCCAGTCCTTGTACCCATTTCCCCTCTTCCTCCTCCCACATCCCTTAACCAACATCTAAGTCTTTTCCCCCTTTCTGTCTCTCAGGCTCTTCCACCCCGTCTTGTCTCCTCATCTCACCCTCATTCCCAGATTCCCTGCTGTTTTCCAGGTCCTTTTGTTTTCTTACAGCTGTAATGGGACAACCTGAACCCTCAACATGATCACAAACAATTCCCAGCTCTGGATTTGCTTCCCAGGAGGACATTTTTCCATGTTATCTTGCCTGTGTGTGGTCATTGTGAGCAGCAGAAGGTTTTTGACACCGATGTTGCTGACTGGAATCATCAAGGAAAATTATCCCTTAAATTGTCACAGTTGTGAGTTGCCATCCACAATTCATTGCACATAGAAATTACTGTTTGAAACAACAGTTTCCAAAGTAAAAATAAAATTTAAAAAAAAAAAAAAGAAAGAAAGAAAAAGAGCTTAATCTACACTTTCCTGGTCTTTTCCCAATCTATTGAAAAAAGATGGATTTGAAGAGAAAACTGCCAAAAAATATTGCTGGGAAACACATATTCTGGTACAGTTGAGATGATCTTCCTTTCAATGGGATTGATAATCTTTTCCATACACCCAAACACCTGAGCTGGTCAGAAAAGCTGCATTTTAGGGCCATGAAGATGATCCAAGGGCTGGAGCCCCTCTGCTCTGGAGCCAGGCTGGGAGGCTGGGGGTGTTCAACCAGAGAAGAGAAGGATCCAGGGAGACCTGAGAGCCCCTTCCAGGGTCTAAAGGGGATTAAAAAAGAGGGAGAGGGACTTTTTATGTGGACAGAGAGTGATAGGACAAGGGGGAATGGTTTTAAATTGAAGGAGGGCAAGGTTAGTTGGGATATTGGGAAGGAATCCTTCCCTCTGAGGGTGGTGAGGGGCTGGGATAGAATTCCCAGAGAAGCCTCATCCCTGGAAATGTCCAAGGCCAGGTTGGACATAACCTTGAAACAACCTGGGCTAGTGGAAGGTGTCCCTGCCCAAGGCAGGGGTTGGGACTGGATGATCTTTTAGGTCCCTTCCAACTCAACCCATTCCATGATTTGAAGCTCTCCAGTTTTATCAGCGCTCGGAATTCCTGAGCCAGGCTGGAATGATCACAGAGGGGCTTGGTTTGGTTTGGTTTGGTTTTTTGACAACAAAAGTCAGTGCTTTGCTTGGCTCTTCCCCTTTTCTCCTGTAAATGTAGAAGGCTGGAAGGTGTCCCTGCCCAGGGCAGGGGGTTGGAACTGGATGAGCTGTAAGGCCCCTTCCAAACCCAACCATTCTGGGATTCTGGGATTCGTAGCGACAACAGGACTGGCTGCACTGGTGAGCAGGGGTGGAGCTCATAAAGATTTGAGGGGGTACTTTCCAGGAGATTTGTCACCAGGCAAAGATGGTCCCACTGGAGGCAGAAAGGAGGGACCAGCAGAGCTGCTCTCTCTCAAAAAATTGTGCCACACACGTCCTCAGGTCTTGGAAATACCTGAACTTTTAGCAATTGGAAGAGCCTTTCAACAGTTTCAACACAGCTTCAATTTTCTGGCTTAGAGCTCAGGGCTGAACTTTCAATGTGAAGTAATAAAAAAAATATAAAAATTTAAAAATCAAGCTACAACAGAGACTCCATTTAGAGCTTCCTGGCAGCAGGAGAGTGGAGGGGAAGCTGTTTATCTTGACCAAGGATTTCCTTGGCTGGCCATGAAAAAAACATTCTCTTTGTCCAAGGCGGCTCGTGGTCACACAAAGGGTGGCCCTCAGAAGCCTGGGATCATCCTGCCCAGACAGGAGGAGGATGTGCTGACTTCCAACCAGGCCACTTGACGTCCGACGACGTCGGTGACGCCAAGCTGAGAGAGGGAAAAGGTTCTGCAGTTCATATTTTCCTGCAGGGAAATGTCATCACCACCCACCCACTGAGCAAATAAAGAGCAGCACAGGGCAGGCACAAGCAAGCTGGGTTTTACCAGCCCTGGCTGTTTGCACTCAGGGTTATGACTGGAGCACAAATGGGAAGTTATTTTTCCTACCCACAGGCATTTTTTGGGAGGCAAAAAGAACCCAGACCAGGGAGAAGAGGATGCTCAACCAAAAGAGCTGGAATTCAGTCACTCACTGCACAGCCTTGGGATGTGGGCAGTGGGAATATAGTTTCTTGCCCCTCGTTTATCTGAATCGTAATTAATCCTCAAACAGAATCCCAGGATCACCAAGGTTGGAAGAGACCTCCAGGATCATCCAGTGCCACCCTCACCCAGCACCACCACAGTCACCCCTAAGCCATGTCCCCAAGGGCCACATCCAAACCCCTCTGAGACCTGGACTCCACCACCTCCCTGGGACACTTATTCCAGAGCCTGACCATTCTGTGAGGGAAAAAAATTCTAATATCTCATCTGACCCTGCCCTGATGCAACT
Organism: Pachyramphus minor; assembly: GCA_013397135.1. NCBI lineage: Eukaryota > Metazoa > Chordata > Aves > Passeriformes > Tyrannidae > Pachyramphus > Pachyramphus minor. The sequence goes on from VYXB01000240.1 coordinate 52,142, forward strand.
TGAGGCCTTTTCCTCTTGTCCTCACTCGGTTTAGGTCTGAGCAGAGACACTTTCCTGGACCTCAGGAATTTTCCCCTTTATAAATATTTTCTTGAAGTTGATCCATTCTTTGTAAAACAAAAAAAAAAAAGTCTGATTTTAAGACCTGGATGCGTTTCCTTGAAACTTTTCCTACCAACTTCTCTTCCTGTTCCAGAAACTCACACCAGAATAGATTTCCTTGGACATGGTTTCACAATAAGCCTCGAGGTCCAATCCTTCAAACAAAGGGAGTATTTCCATTGTTTGCTCAGGAACCTGGTTGGGGCCGAGTGACCAAAATAGCAGCACTGAGCACTCCAATATATGTGAAAATATAGAAATAGATATATTTAACTTCTTCAGGATAACCTGCTGACCAGCTCCAATGCATGGAAAAATCTCCACGATTCAGCCCTCACTTAATAAATCCGCTCTTTTTTAATATATTAGTAGGGATTCTATAAATGCATAACAGATGTTACGACCCTGCAGGAGATTGAAGTCTGAAGAGCTGCCAGTGGTAACCTGGTTTTGTGTAGTACATGCAAAATTTGCTACAATTCAGAAATTCTGGGGGTAAATCCTCACTGGAGAAGAAGAGAGGAGTGGGAACCTTTCAGGAATGACACCTAATGAAGGGGGTCTGAAATAAAGCTGCCTTATTCTCTTGGATTTCATGCTCATAAATATGAACAAATACTAGTTCTAACTAGCTCTGACTTCTCCCCAGCACTCTCACCTCCAGCACTGCATGGTCACAAAGATTTTGGCTGAAGTTGCCTCAGCCTTGTTGAAAATCCTACAGAATTATTCACTCAAAAACAGCTGAAAAGCACTTTTTTTTTTTTTCAGACAAGAGGCAGATGGAAATAATCAGAAGGGAGATCATGTCAGATATAAAGTTTGCCGTCTCTTCTTGATCATCTGATTAATTTTATAGCCAACAGATACCATGAGATGTTACAGGAAAGAAGATTTCGCTCGGGTCACATTTTTCAGACACTTCCCTGATATTTGCCACCTGTTTCATCAGCCCATTTCTGGCAAATAAAAATCTGCCAAATTCACCCACTGGCAAGAGAGGAGGAGGAGTAAAAAAAGCTGTAATTAGCTGTTCCAGCCCAGTGCAGGATGAGGGAGAGGAGAGTTTCTTCCAGGGCTGGTGAAGTGTGTCACGTGAACAGCACAGGGTGCCTTTAAAGTGACTGGAATAGCACAACATTCCCACTGGGAATGGAAGCTTTGGCAGCAACTCTGCTCCCCCTGCCACGAGCACAAAACCAGGAGAGACTGAGAGATTCCTCAAGGAATGTGCTGTGTGCTTGAGGTGGTTGATGTGGGGTGAGTTTCATCCTCACCAGTCTCAGGTTTGTGTGGACCTTCTGTGTGACCAACACAAAGACAGGAGCCTCCCCAGGTTCAGCACTGAGCAGGTGAAGCAGTACATGCCAGGAACCTGGAGGTGGTTCATTAGCACATCCAAGAACATTTACACAGCATAATCAAGGCTGGTAGAACCCTTCAGGATCATCCAGTCCTGCCCTCACCCAGCACCACCACGATCACCCCTAAATCATATCCGTAAGTTCCACATCCTGCTGTCTCTTGAAGACCTCCAGGGACAGTGACTCCACCACCTCCCTGGGACACTTATTCCAAGGTCTGACCACTTTTTTTGTGAGAAATCCTTCTCTAACATCCAACCTGTTTTGTTGCAGATAATTCCTTGATCTTTATTTAACAGCCCAAGCTCTACCTATTGCTTTCCATGCTTAGAAATGCTGAAGACATCTCTCAGGAACACCTCCATAATTTGCAGCAGGACCTCTGAACCTGACAAGCAGATGGTCTCCAGCTCAGGCTGCCTTTGTACTTGCTGCTGTCTCCGTTGCCTCCCTCTCCAGTCCCATATTGATCTGTTTTCTCCATCTCTCCAACGTCCCTCTCTTTTCTTTGCTCATCTCCGCGTTTCAACCTGAATAACTGAACCCCTGTGATTTGTGGAGTGTCCCCCTGGCAATTCCCTGTTTTCCTGCTTTGGTTGTGTGATGTGGACCTTCCTTTTTCCTCCTTTCCTCACTTCAAATTCCCCTCTGGTACCTCTGGGCTCACCAGAATGTGCCCGTTGAGATGGAACTGCTGCCATTTGTCCTTTGCTCCTCCCTGGGCAGTGAGTGTTGGCTGGAGCTTGTGGAATCATCACAGACTCATCGACAGGGACACAAAAATTAAGATTATTAATTCTACAAACCATTCCCACGTAACAAATGGGGGATCAGCTGTGGACATGAAGCCTCTCATGGCTGTATACAGCCCTACAGAGGCAGCGCTCCTCTCAGATCACCATTCAATTCCAATCAATTTCAATTCATTTCAATCTATGTCATTGGATTTCAATCAATTCCAATTCATTTCAATCCATTTCAATTAACTTCATTGAATTTCAATCCATTTCTGTTCATTCCAAGCCACTTCAAATCACGAATTTCCTTTCGAATCACCCTCGGGCCTCGCTCAGGGCCTCACCCCAGGGGTGGGTTGACCAATGTCCCACCAAGGCCACCCTGAACAGTGGTTTTGGGTGGAATGTTGAATCTCTCATGAGGCAGAAGGGCAGAAAACCAGACCCCCCCCTGTTAAATCCCCACTGCTTTGAGCTGCTGTTCCTTTGGAAGGACTCCGGCTTCGTTAAACCCATCGATCCTTTCCTAATTAACCAGGGACTACATTTCATTCCTGACTTCGTTTCCTAAGAGTGATTGTCCTTTCAGGAACATCTAAAGCAAGATTCCAAACCCAAGCTTATTTTATTAAGCCCAATTATTAAATTTTCTCTGACATTTGCTGTTCATATCTGCTGGGAAGCATTTAGACCTTAATATTTTTGGAGTTCACGTGGAGTTTAACAATATGAATTTCTTATCAGTGAAAAGGACTGTGTTCATTGGCAGAAGACAAGGATATGAGGAATTAACAGTTATCAAATTCCAGAGGGAAAACAATTCCTGTTGGAATCTGTTGCCAACTGTCATCCTTCCATCTGAGGCATGAATTTCTCTTCGCTGGCTCCTAAAATCCATTTCCTCAAGAGTTTCCAATCCCAGTTCTCTTCCTACAGTAGTCAAAAAGGATATTTTCCTTTATTTCTGTCGTTCTGGCTTTTATATATGTCGGTAATTCAACTTTTTAGGTAGTAAAATAACCAATTAGTAACCACCTCTATGTTTCAAATATATGGCTCTTTGCTGAAATATTGTTTTCTTCTCTTCTTTATAATTTTGTCTTTCAATAAAAAGCCAAGATTTTCCAGGAAAAGGGAAAAAAAAAAAAGCAAACAACTGATTCCCCATAAAGACCCTGGAATAAAAAAAAAAAAAAAGAAAAAAAGTTCGTTCATCAGAAGAAAAACTTTTCCATTAAAAAATAGTTGAATGGAAAAAATTCTTTGCCAGCCCAAACATTTTCCTATTTTAAATAAATGGTGTGTTTGATTTATTCTTCTGGGGACACCCAGCAGGGTTTAACTGTTTCATTGCCACGTCAGGAGATCACAGATTTTTCCAAGATAACCAAGTTTTGAACACTGGAAATCCAGCTCAAGGTGTTGTTTTTTTTAAGTAGGAGAAGAGAAGCTTTGGGGTGACCTGACTGTGGCCTTCCAGGACCTGAAGGAGCTCCAGGAATGATGGAGAGAGACTATTTCCAAGGGATGGAGGGACAGGACACAGGGAATGGCTTCAAACTGCCAGAGGGCAGGGAGAGATGGGATATTGGGAAGGAATTCCTGGCTGTGAGGGTGGGGAGGCCCTGGCCCAGGTTGCCCAGAGAAGCTGTGGCTGCCCCTGGATCCCTGGAAGTGTCCAAGGCCAGGTTGGACGGGGCTTGGAGCAACCTGGGCTGGTGGAAGGTGTCCCTGCCCATGGCAGGGGTGGCACTGGATTATCTTTCAGGTCCTTTCCAACACAAACCATTCTGGGATTCTGAGATTCTTTCTGGCCAAACCCTTTCTTTCTCTCTTTTCCCCCCTTCAATTCCTAATTCTCTGTCATTCCTGTGAGAAAGAACCACAGATCTTTGATGCCACTGCAAGACAACTCCAAGGAAATGCTGATTTTTCAGCAGTAACTGCTGTGAATTCCTGGATTTTATTTGTCACCCTCCATAATCTTGTGCAAAGTCTTCCTAGAAATGGAATAGCGAGTGGCTGTCCCAGCCCCCAGCACATTCCAAGGATCAGTGGAGCTAAATAATGAGAAAAAAGCTCTAGACAGACAAAAAACCTGATAGGTTTCCCTTGTAGGGATGATTTCAAGGAGTTGCAAAGCCAAGTCTCTCAACATTTAGTCAGAAAAATGATGTGTTGCCTCCTCTTTCCCTACATTTATTATGTAAGATAATAATTTATACATTCTATTATATTTTAAATAATATATATAATATATTATTATAGATAATAATTTTTATAATTTATTATGTAAAATAATATTTATTTCACTCATAGAAGAGTGAAGAGTAGAGTGAAATGGAGTGAAATAAAAATTATACATTTATTCCTTAAACGAGTAATAATTGAGATGTGTTGAGAAAAAAACCACACTGAAAACTTGTAGTTTGTATCACCCCATTTGATTTTAGGTTTCTCCTTCTGCCTTAATGCACCATTTCCTCCTCCTTGCCCAGATGAGAAGCTCAGCCACACTAAAGAAATAAATAAAATTTCATCCTGCCTTATCCTACAAATATTCTACATGTAAAACATTATTTGTGCAGCAAATCATTGGTTTGGGCTCATCCCATAAGTTTTTACATTGAAAAGAATTAAAAACATCAAATTAATACCAATGTCTTTGATATAAAAGTGCTACATGGGCCCAGACAGGTCCTATTTGGATTATTCAGGTAAATAGGGAGATTCCTCATGAGATCTGAGTAACACAGGAATAAGTTGGGCTTTTTTTTCTTTAAGAATGAATTCATATAAAACCCTTCACTTCTAAGAGTTTGATGGATTAAATTGAATTATTTATTCCAGACTGCTGTGTACCTACAATAATAAATTGTAACACATACTTGCTAAAAATAATAAAGTGTTTAATTTAAACACAGGAGCTGAAAACTCACAGAAACAGGATGGAAGAAGTTGAATTCTGTCTGTGTTTTACATATGACATGTTATTATCTTCCAGCGTCCAAAACAAGGAGTCTTGGAGCCAAAGAAGTGGTTTTCCCAAAGAAATGTTTGCTCACGACTAAAACTGTATCTGCAGAATAACTTGGGTTTTCCCAGATAAAGTGGAATAAATATATATTGCACTGCAGCTCCACGTTCTCCTGCCCAACCTGGTTAGTTTTGCATCTTTGTCAAATAACAAAAAATAACATGAATTAACAAAATTAAATAACATTAAATAACAGAAATCAGCCAGTAAAATCAGCTCGATTTTGTAAAACAAACTCTGAGAAAGACACATTAAAACCAGTTTTAGCTGAGCGTGGATGATTTCAAGGATCCTGAACTCTTTTAAATGAAAACTCTAAAGCAATTATGATATAATTGCCTTTCTTTTTAACCTCAGACTTCTCATTTCAGCCCTGGGTTTTCTGCAGCTGAGAGCAACACGTCCCAAAACGGTTTTATCACCTGGCTTAGTCCATCTGCAGCACAGACAGGTCCCTGGCTGGATGAAATATAAAATAAGCTTAGCTTTCAAAGGCCTAATCCATTAAAAATTACATGATATAAAATGCAATCAGTGAGGTTTCAAGGGTTTTGTAAGTGCAAGAATTCCTGGGAAAGGGATATTCAAGGGAAAACGTGTTCAAGGTCAGGTTGGATGGGGCTTGGAGCAACGTGGTCTGGTGGACATGGAACAAGGGGAGCTTTAAGGTCCTTTCCAGCCCAAACCATTCCATGATTCCATGATTTTAAGGAAGAATCCGTGGGATAAGGATGTCAGCAGAGGACCTTCCCACCGTGCCTGTCCAAACCCATCCAATCCAAGAACTTGTGTCCAGTGAGCAGCAGGAAGAGGTTGTAAAATGAGAAGGGTGGGTGTACAACCCCACTTCTGTCCAGCTCAGGAAAACCCTGAGCTAAACATAAATCCTGGGTATCACCACTTAAAAAAACAAACAAAACAAAACAGGCTTTACTCTTTTAAGTGTTTTCATTAAAAAATAATCCAGGATGTTTCAGCAGTTCTTGAAACCCTTTAAGATCATTCAAAACAGGCACTTTCCACCTGTCATTTTAGAGCTTGTTTTGCAGAATCCTGTCTGGGATTTTACCTGGGGAAGGTGTCTCTTTGTTATTTAGTGAAGGTGCAAACTAACCACTTTGGGAAGGATGGTGTAGAATTGTTTTGCATCATATTTATTTCAGTTTACCCAAAAAAAAAGTCAAGTTATTCCGTCAGTCCATTTTTAGGCAGGAATTTGACAATGTGCATGAAAAGTGGTAAATCTGGACCTCTAAAATCAGGTTCCCAAAGTGCTCAGAAAGTCCTGTGACAGAAAACTATCAAGTTTTAAGGACAGCAATAAACCCAAATGACTGAGAGTTGGAAACTGTTGTGTCAAAACAACGAATGAAGAGCAAAGGGGAAGTTAAAAAATTATGGGGGAGGGGGTGATTAGGAAAATAAAAAGGGAAATTACCTGGTGAAAATAAGTCTGAAAAGGGCCTGGGTTTACAACAGGGAAGAGGGGAGGGGACTGAGGATCAATCAGACCATAAGAGAACCTGACACTGCCCTTCAAGCTGATTTTAAATATCTGCAGGTCGTGTGTGTGTCTCCCAGTTCCCATTAAACCAGTGAGAGCCACCTGTATGTATTTTCCATCTCTCCCATGATTTATCCATATTTTTTCCCCTGTCACTCAGATTTGTCTCATCCACTCCTTTTAGAGTGGAATTTATCAGAGGGGAAGAGTTGCAGTTAACCTGGGATAGAACACATTTTTACTTCCATTCTGGCAGCGCAAAAACGAGAAGTCAACCCAGGAAATGTTGTCTTCAGATGTTTGTGACACAATGTAAAGCCAAAAGTGTGTTCTCCAGGCCTCAGGAGCAGGGGGGCAACAGGACATTTCCTCTGAAAATTATTAGATCTTTACAAAAGCAAGAGGCAGAGCCACGAGACTGATATTTCCATTGAAAATTGGATAAGTGAAAGCCGGGATGAGACTTCTGGGAAGAAGGAAAATGCAGATAACTCAAGTCTCTTGTCACAATATTACAGGCAATGAAGGGGAAGATCTATATAAGAAACAAATGAAAAGTTGATTGTAGACATCTCAAAACACTGTTTGGAAATTGGATTAAACTCGTAGATGCCAAGAAAACACAATCTTTTGGCATCTAAAAGCTGCTTTCTCCTTTAGCCCAGAGTCTGCTTGATAGATCTCTAAATATACCAGCAGGCAATTCTGACATGTCTTTGCTTAAATGTGGTTATATAAAGTAATACAAAAATAAGTTCTGGCTTTGCTGCAAATGTGCATAATGGAAAGACAAACATTATTAAAAAGACCATCATTTTTAAAGATTAAAATAATCCCCAACAGAGAGAGAGAGAGAGAGAGAGAAAAAAAATTTAAAAAAGTCTTCTGTAACTTTCCCAGTTCCCATTTATCATAGTTTTGCAAAAAGAAGGCACGGTAATTTCATTTTTCTTGACTTCTATTAAAAAGATCAATACATATGATTCCAAAGAGTCTCGGCTCGTGAAAAGATGGAGCTGGGCTGTAATCATATCTGAAAGTATTGGTTGTCATTAGCAGGAAGATTGATCTGGAAAGACAGTCAGCCCAGAGTGAAAGTACTTAAAAATTTCCATCGGGCTCTTGCAGAACAACCCTGCCCAGCAACCTTTCACCCTGCAGCTAATTAAATCCAGATAACGAATTACCATATTAGAAGGAAGAATTGCATTGGGGATATTCAATAGATGCCCACTTGACTCAAGGAGTTCCAGAGCTCCTGACTAATGATTTTGTTTTGTGCGTAAAAACTAATGAGCTCCGACAGTAAAAAGTCGTTTTTCAGCGTGCATTTCAATCTGACTTGTCAAGGAAGATATTAATAAGTCACCTGAGCTCCAGGAATTGCTGATGGCCTTGGAGCTGAGCTTTGAAAGCCCTCAGACCATCCTGGCTCTCAGGAGAGCAGTGAGGGGGTTTTGTAAGGAAAGGTCTTTCACTCGGAGTCAGAAAGGAATTGTGGTCCTGCCAAAACTGATTGGCCTGGATGGGGAGGAAGAACCTCCCCTGAATATCTGCTGCTCTGCCCCTCAGGGGAGACCCCCCTGCAGAGCTGCTCCAGCCCTGGGAACAGCACAGGGAGCACATGGAGCTGCTGGAGAGAGTCCAGAGGAGGCACCAAGAGGATCCCAGGGCTGGAGCAGCTCTGCTGGGAGGAAAGGCTGGGAGAGCTGGGATTGTTCACCTGGAGAAGAGAAGCTTTGGGGTGACCTGATTGTGGCCTTGCAGGACCTGAAGGAGCTACAGGAAGGATGGAGAGAGACTATTTCCAAGGGATAGAGAGACAGGACAAGGGGGAATGGCCTCAAATTGAAATAGTAGGGATAAAACAAGAAGGAATTCTTGGCTGTGAGGGTGGGGAGGCCCTGGCGAGAAGCTGTGGCTGCCCCTGGATCCCTGGAAGTGTCCAAGGCCAGGTTGGACGAGGCTTGGAGCAACCTGGGCTGGTGGAAGGTGTCCTTGCCCATGGCAGGGGGTGGAACTGGATGATCTTTCAGGTCACTTCCAGCCCAAACCATTCCATGATTCTCTGATTCTCTGTCATGACCTCCCAGCCTGCAGCTGCCCCTGCCATGAACAAAGAACATTCAACACCCCCTTCAACATCCCAATCCATGACTCATCTTGAAGAACAGCAGAATGAGAGGATTTTCAGGAATACTGGAGACAAGGGGGAGTCAAACAATCATTATCAAGTAAATCTTCTAAGAAATATTTCACCTTTCTCATAATGGCCCCGCAGCAGGAACATTGCAGATAATACAGGCCCACATCCAGCCCAGACTTCACACATTCCCATTTCCAGAAGGTGTCCCATGCCCTGGGATGGGGTTGCTCTCAGTGCTCCCCATCTGTCCCTCTCCTGGCTGGGCGGTGGGACAGGCTGTGGCTGCCAGAACTGACTGGAGAAGGGAGATGTACCTTTCTCCATCTCCCCTCAAGGGTTCCTTCCAAACTTGCCCAAACAAAGACCAAGAGATCTTCAAAATCCAACAGAGTTTGCACAAGATCTTTTCAGAGAATAGAAGGAGACCACGTTTGAAACTGAAAACAAGCACAAATACGGTAAATTCTGCAATATTGTGACCTTTGGCTTCCGTCAAAACCTTTGAAAAAAAGACTTTCAGTCAAGGACCAACAAGCTCAGAGCACTGTCAGCGTTCTCAGGGCAAGGGAAAGGTCTTAGAGATGAGGGAGAAAACTGAGAAGACAAGAGAGGAAGGTGACATTTCCAAGAGGTGAAACATCAGTGGGAGAGGAAAACAGCTGGGGAAAGGAAAAAAAAAAAAAGGACAAAAAGCATTAAAAAAAAAGATGAAATTCTGGGAAGAGAAAGAAAGCAACAGTTGCCTTGGAAGCTCCCATAATTTGGGATAGTCAGGGAAGAGCAAGGGTTTGTGTCTTTCTCCGCAGGGTTTGGGGCAGAAAATCTGGGAAGAAAGAGAATATAATAAAAGGAAGAATGTTCATTTAACAACGGAGAAAAAGCACAGGAATTGGGCACCTGAAATCCATTTGTGAGCCCAGGTGAAACAAAGACACAGGTAGGATACATCCCATTTCCCTCGGCATCCAAATAATCCCAAAAGCAAGTTTTTATGTGACTGCTCAGAAAATCGAGTGTAATTTGGAGTATTCAGGTGGCTGGGAAGGTTGAGAAGGATATTCTCAAGATTTTTGATGAAAACACCGTTAACACAATAAAAGTCATTTATTCTAAATAAAATAATGCAGCAGAGGTTGTTTTCATGGAAGTGCCAAAGGCTCAGGAATGCTCAGTTTCCTGGTGTTTCCTGTCAAAGAGCCAGAGGGGAGGTGTTTTCTTCTGCCATCCCACTGAAGAGGAATGAATCTGGAAAGGCATTATTGTTCCATCAAAGCCCAGAATTATATTTCCCCTTCTGAAACATGGATAAAATTAGATTTTGTGGTATTATGTTGCTCCTGCCAAAACTTCATCTCAAATCCATGTGGCGGGAGAGTGTGGCTTCACTTCCTGACCTCCTGTTACCTCCAAATCCCATCCCACCAGCACAGAAAAAATACACTTTCATTCCGTGCTTTTAGTTCCTGATGGAATATTTTGGAGCTGGAGTCGGAGGGACTTCTCCAGAGCTGATAAGATTGATAATTATGTTGATTGTGTGTGGGTGGGGTGAGATTAATGAGCTCCTAAATTATTCATTTCCTTGCTCTTGAGTGCTCATGTTTTGTAAACGATGCACCAGAGTCTTAACTGGCTTTTCAAACAAATCAGGGGAGTTTGGGCACCTCTCTCGTGTCCTAAAATCTGGTTTTTCTACTCTTCCTAAGCCACAAAGATCCAAAAGTTCCAAAAGAAGCCAAAAAACCTCTAAGGGATGGAATTCATGTAGGAGTTGCCAGTTTTAAGCCAGAAGGATTCAACAGAATTAATGTTCCACTTTCGAAAAACCCCGGATTTGTTTCCTAAATAACTGAAATATTCCTGGATATTTCACACAATCACCAATTTCTTTCCTGAATAATGTAAATATTCATGGAAATTTCACACAACCACCAATTTCTTGCTTAAATAATGTGAATATTCCTGGTTATTTAATACAACCACTAATTTCTTTCCTAAACAATGTAATTTAATAATATTATTTATAATAATTATTTAATGTAGTAATAATAATAATTATATTATATATATATTTTACTAAGATATAGGAATATTTATAATATTATTATAAATAATAATATTATTT
>VYXB01000240.1:63194-100111 GCA_013397135.1 Pachyramphus minor
TTATTTATTTAAAATTATAATAATAGTATTTATTATAGCAGTTGTATCGTATATATAATTTTATTAAATATATAAATATTTGTAATATTATTATAAATAATTATATTGTTTATAATATTTAAAATAATAATAATATTTCCATATTCCTGGACATGTCACACAACCACCAATTCCTTTCCTAAATAATGGAAATATTCCTGGATATTTAATAAAAACACAAATTTCTTGCTTAAATTTGTAAATATTCCTGGACCATTCACACAACCACCAGTTTCTTTCCTAAATAATGGAAATATTTATGGAAATTTCACACAACCACCAATTTTTTTCCTAAATAATGTAAATATTCCTGGACATTTCATACAACTACCAACTTCTTTCCTAAATAATATAAATATTCATGGAAATTTCATAGAACCACCGATTTCTTTCCTAAAGGATGGAAATATTCAGGGACAGTTTTAAACCAAAACATCAACGCTGAGAGAACTTGAATTTTGGGGGTTTTTTGTCTTAAAATGGTGAACTTTGTCCTGTGCCACCAGGGCAGCTCTGGGTAATCCCTCTGTCCCTTAATTTGGATGTGGATGAACATTCCCAGGCAAAATCCAGGCGATTGCTGAGGAGAAAATTGCACGGAAAACATTTCTCTTTTCCTAAAGCAAGCACAGGGGAGGCACATTTATTTAACAAAATGGAAAATCAATATAATTTTAATTTTAAGAAGTCAGAGCCGATGCCAAGCTGTCCTTTAAGGAAGCTTGATAAGAATTCATGACCCTTTTTTTTTTATTTATTTTTTTTATTTTCCTTTGGTAAGAAAAATAAAATTAAACCCAGCATTGATTTAATGACTCTCTTCCAACTTTGTTTAGAGTCTGGAAGTTTTGTTCCTCGCTGTTACTTCGGTATCTTCATTTCATTTCTGCACAACCTGCTTGATGATCATGAATTTACCGGCCTGCAGAAGGCAGCAGAGCTGGAACTCATGGATCTCTTCCCTCCCTGGAAATTTAGGGATGAAATGGTTGTTGCAGTTGCTGGTGATATAAATAGTGAAGATGTTTGGGTGGCTCGGTGCAGAAAATCCGACTCCGTGATTTCAAGTGCCTTGTGGGGCACATAAAGACTGGATGCCAAGGAATTTTTGGCCTTTGGAATGGAAATGCTCTTAAGTCTCTGGGATTTTAGCCTGGATCACGATGGCTCTCATGGGTGAGGCAGAACCGGTTTCTGGTGCAGGTCTGAGTCACAAATGACCTCCCAGGCTGCTTTTGAGACATTCCCATTTTAACCACCCCAAAAAAACCTCCCATGGCTGACCCCCTTATTCAGGGCAAGAATAGGATTTTTTAGCAGTATTAAAATCAAGCAAGTTGATTTTTCTTTGGTACTGGTATTAAAACACACAGTGGGAATTATCCACCCCCAAATAAAACCAGCATCAGTCCTTGAAGTGACATCAAAGGAGTCAACAATGACTTTAAAAGTTGTATCCAAACACACAGGTTTTGGAGTCAGAAAGGGACCCTATTTGATTGGGATAGCGAATGAAACCTGTGAAAGATTCATGGAAATTCCATGAAATTTTCAGCCTGGAAAAGAGAAGCTTTGGGGTGACCTGATTGTGGCCTCCAGGGCCTGAAGGGGCTCCAGGAAAGATGGAGAGAGACTATTTCCAAGGGATGGAGTGACAGGATAAGGGGGAATGGCTTCAAACTGCCAGAGGGCAGGGAGAGATGGGATATTGGGAAGGAATTCCTGGCTGGAAGGGTGGGGAGGCCCTGGCCCAGGTTGCCCAGAGAAGCTGTGGCTGCCCCTGGATCCCTGGAAGTGTCCAAGGCCAGGTTGGACGGGGCCTGGAGCAACCTGGGCTGGTGGAAGGTGTCCCTGCCCATGAGAGAGGGTTGAAAAAGATGATCTTTCCGGTCCCTTCCAGCCCAAACCGTTCCATGATTCTTTGCAAGCCCTGCAGTTGGTGAAATCTCATCTTATTTCTACCCAAACCCAGTCTTTTCAAAATAAATCCAACCTGCATTGACTGAAAATGAGATTTTTGGGTAGGAAGTAGGAATGCAGCCCAAATCTCAAACTCCTGTGTGTGTTTGTAACTCCCCAGCACAGCTGAGGACACGGTCAGCTCTGGGAATTCTTTGTTTTCCTCTGTCTGCTCCATCAGGCTGCGGAGTTTGGGAGGTCAGGGAAGCAACCTCCCAGTCTCAGCTTGGCTTTCAAGCAGTTCCAAGGTCAGGCTGCCATTGCTCCCAGGATTTGGAGCAGACTGCTCCAATGAAACCATAAAAAACACAATTTCAGCACTGTCAGGGTTTTTTTTGTTTGGTTTTGTTTTTGTTTTTGGTTTTTTTGGCAGAGTTTTTTACACGTGTGGAGGTCGGATTTGTGAAAATGTGTCACAGGTGACATGGATAATTTCCTTTCTCATGTAAGGCAGAGAAGAGGAATATGGTTTAGAGTACATTTAACTGGTTTTTTTTTTTTTCCTCTGGAGTGTTTAATTAAGGGGTTTCTGGCTTCTGATAAACTCCCCCTCAGAAAGGATGTTTGAGTGGTCTCCAAGAGCCTCTGTGTGTGTGAGAGAGAAGCTTTTCTGCCACTCCTTGATATATCTTATTTATATTCACTTGAATCTGGAGGGAAGGCAGTCAGAAACCTAAAAGGAAATTATCTTCTGCTAATATTCGCTAAAAATGACAGTCTGCTGACTTCATAACAACGAGGAGAGCAAGAAAATCATGGAAACATAGAATGGTTTGGGTTGGAAGGGACCTTAAAGAGATGAGGCAGCCACAGCTTCTCTGGGCAGCCTGTGCCAGGGCCTCCCCACCCTCCCAGCCAGGAATTCCTTCCCAATATCCCATCTCTCCCTGCCCTCTGGCAGTTTGAAGCCATTCCCCTTTGCCCTGTCCCTCCATCCCTTGGAAATAGTCTCTTTCTATCTTTCCTGGGGCCCCTTCAGGTCCTGGAAGGCCACAGTCAGGTCACCCCAAAGCTTCTCTTCTCCAGGCTGAACAACCCCAATTCTATCAGCAACATTTTTGACGTAAAAAGTGAGAAAGCAAAACCATAATTCCTCCCCCTCCAGTCCCACCACCACAAAAAATCTTCCCTAATGTAGCGTAATCTTCTGAAAATAAGTTTATTTTGTGAGCAACACATCAACAGGAACATTTCTGTGCTCAGCTGATTTTAAAATACTATTTATTAGGCTCAATGTTTTTGCTGAGGTGGTGGAAATGTGCTCGAGGGGAACATTTTCAGTTAAAAATCATACACAGGGCTGAGTCCTTAATCTACCTGACATGCCAGGATTAATCTTCACTCCTCACTGAGACAGGCAGCACTTTTCCTCCATGGAATTTTTCCATACACACTCAGACTATTGTAATTAATGAGCCCAAGATAAGTTATAACACTGCTTCCAACAGCACTGCCAGGAGGAGGCTTCCTGAAGGAAATACTCATTCTCATCGTTGGTTTTTGGTGGGGTTTTTTTTCCTACAATAAAAGAATTTCCTTTGTGTTTAGGACTTCGAGGAATGTTGATGTGGGGGCAAAACTGGAGAGCTGCAGCTGGGCCTGGATGCAGAGGGAACACACACACACACACCCTGTGCTGGTTGTGCTGTCTCTGGGCTCTGGGGTGGCCACTGGGCTTAGGTATCCATTGACTTTGAAATTTGTCAAAGCAGGCAGATTTTTGCAGCCCTTAATGTGATATAATGGCATGGATTTTAAGGCTGTCAGCCCTTTTGGTGCAATTTAATCCAGGCTGGTTAAAAGGAGCAATAGGAAATCTATGGGAGCAGTTTCTGGCTGTCAGCTCCAATTTGCCACGACAGCCCAGGATGCAGCCAAGCCCGAGCTGCTGTGGAGCAGTGAGCTCTTCCCTAGAAAGCTGCAGGGGAAAGTTCTCCAAATCTCCAGCAAAACAACCTTGAAACCCCTGGGCTGTATCCAGAAAACAGCTCCCACCTGTCAGGGTAAAGGGTTTTATGGGATTGGGGTTTGGGGCTCTGCCCTGCCTGCACACAGGGGTGTTAAGAACAGGAGAGACCCCTGTAAACCCCTTTATGGAATCATAGGGTGGTTTGGGTTGGGAGGGACCTCAAAGCCCATCCAGTGCCACCCCCTGCCATGGGCAGGGACACCTTCCACCAGCCCAGGTTGCTCCAAGCCCCATCCAACCCGGCCTTGGACACTTCCAGGGATCCAGGGTCAGCCACAGCTTCTCTGGCAATTCTATCCCAGCCTCTCACCACCCTCACAGCCAACAATTCCTTCCCAATCTCCCATCTCTCCCTGCCCTCTGGCACTGGGAAGCCCTTCCCTGTGTCCTGTCCCTCCATCCCTTGTCCCCAGTCCCTCTCCAGCTCTCCTGGAGCCCCTTTAGGCCCTGCAAGGGGCTCTCAGGTCTCCCTGGAGCTTCTCTTCTCCAGGTAAGCACCCCCGGCTCTCCCAGCCTGGCTCCAGAGCAGAGGGGCTCCAGCCCTGGGATCAATTCTAGACTCATTCCAACAGGTTTACATCCTCCTTTTGTTCTCCTTTTCCCAGTATCTCACTCCTGAGGTGGTTGTAACACTCTTGTCCATCGCATTCCATCACATTTTCCCCCAGTTTCATCTCTTTTCCTTTAAATCCAACAGAGTTTTGAAATTCATGCATCCAACCTTTAGACAGGTCCCAAACAATAATGGGAATTATTCTGGTCCAGGGTTCAGACACCATTTCTAACAGCCTCGAGCTCTCCTTCATTTCTCAAGCATGAAGGATTGAACTCCCTACAGCGCTACAAGAATTATTTTTACATAAGCACAGAGCACAGTGCCCATCCTTCATTTTTCCTTGCTGGAGGGGCCCTGGAATGCCATGCTGCTCTTTCCCCATTAGTTACAGCCACAGTTAACTTTAAACCAGAGCTTTGGCACCGCATATAAATAACAATACATTTATGCAATTGAATGGCTGAGCAGTAATTCAATCAGGGGAGTTCTGCTGCTGGTCAGAAACTACTTAAGCTGTTTGACTCTCAGCTTAAGCCATCAACAAAGGGCCTTGATTGAATTGCAGCCTTGGATTTACCTGCACATCTTCTATTATTCAATGCTACCTCTGTGTGTGGTGAAAGGTTGAGATGATGAGTAAATCTTGAACTGCTCCCAAAATAAACTGCCTTGGAATATTATGACACCAACGCCAAGGGCAGTTTTAGCTCGGATTTTGGCAGGGCCAAGCCTGGAGACCTTTGAGAGCAGCATTGTAGGGGCAGAGGTTACCCTGATACAACACTCCTGAGGGCAGGTAATAGCTTCCATTAGGCCAAAGAATTGAAGGGAGGAAAAAAAGAAAAATTTGGGGATGTACAAAACGTCCTTTAGGTCTGACAAAGCAATGAGTCAAAGAAGGTTCGACTCGTTGATCTCAGAGATGTTTTCCAACTTAAAAGTTTCTGTGATCCTGTGATTATGTGGCTTCAAGTAGGGAGGAAGAGCTCTGAGTGTAACCAAAGCTCCCCAGCTTGGGAGAAAACCTCCTGCTCTGACACGAGGAGACACCAACACCTGCCTTGAACCCATCACTTGGAACATCTTCAAGTATTCATCTTTTAGCTGCCAAGCTTCTGTCTTTTGAAGGTCCAGGTCTTCTCTGAGGATGGGGGCTGGAGCAGGGAATGTTTTCTTGGAAGATGTCCCTGACTCTCTGTGGAAATTCTGCAACGAAGAAGCCTTTTGGTTCCACCTAAATCTTCTCCGTGGGAATAACTGGTGTATATGGCAAAATACGTCACTTTTGAGGGTTTTGTGGAAGGACCAGCAGCTTGGGCATGTTTGCTGCGAGCAGAAAGTCATTTTAACTTTTTTCTTGTGCTGAACAAAGGCAGCTTTAAGCCTGGATGTCCCATGGGAATTTAACACATCGCCTGCCCCGTTTCTGAGGATTGTTTTCAGCCCAAGGTTCCTTCACCAACACAAGAGGGTGGAAACGGTCCTGACAAGTATCCAAAGCTCAAATGGCCTCCTTGGTATAGATTTCCATTAGCAGTCCCATACACATCCCAGTCCCAATTCCCAGAGCAGGAGCATGTCAGGACAAGCTGTGGTCTGGCCAGGAAAAAAAGGAAAGAACCGGGTTTTTTTCTCTCCTCCCAGAAGAGCAGAGCTCACACAGAGACCTCCAGAGCCTGAGAGAAACAGCACAGACATCTCAACAAGGAGGTTTGGACAGCAAACTTAGCTGGCCCCTAGGATTTAACTTCCTGTCCCCCAGACAGATCTGGTGCTCAAATCAATGGGATTTGTTTGCTAAATATGGGTGCACAAAACCAGCTGCACATGTGGAACAGGCTGTTGGCTCAAGGCAGGAGGACCACAGGTAAAATTTTCCTCCCCAAAACCTGAACATCCCCAAAAATATCCCTTGGAATATGAAGAACTTGGAGTTTTTTTCCAGCTGTGCATAAATCCTAAAGCTCACACCATTTCTCACACAAGCATCAGTAGATCTGAAGGCAGAGCAAAGCAATTCTTGGGTCTGCCACACAAGATGCCTCAATCTTTCCTTTTTGAGAGGAAATTCAGCAGAAAAGCAGCAGCACCGTGGCTTTTTTTTTTTTTTACTTCTTTTTTGAAGCCCACAAGCTTCAGAAAAAAACCCACATAACAGAAAATGGAATATTGTGAGCAGCCCACATAATTACTCCTGATAGATAACGGTATTAAAAATTAAACATAAATTATTGGAGGCATTACAGTGTTGGCAGGGGATGAAAAAGGTGCTTCATATTACTGAAAGGTTTAGCTCACTGCCTGCAAAGTTTGGCTCTGTAGAAAAAAGGGCAGGCAGGATAAATGGAAAGCATTTATTGTTTGAAATATGGATTTTAATATAGCACAGCACAACCCCAAAACATCAGTCCCGTTCAATCCGGGCACAGGGAGAAGATGGATCTTGCAGATTAAAGTGGTCAGAAGATGCTCTTTGGCAGGGGAGAATTAGAAAAGGAGTCTCCTTGGAGCCACTCCATGGCTTGGGGGAGGAATCTTCACCTCTTTTCCAGGGCTCCACCGAGCCCTGCCCAGTTGGTTTACTGGGAGCACTGGGACACGCCGGGACTTGGCCTGGGAACGCCCATCCCGCTCCAGAGGGCATCCAAGGGTCAGGAAAAGGGAGAAAAACCCTGTGCTGGGAGGATAACAAAGCTAATTTCAGCCAGCCAGGCAGATCCACAGCTTCCCCAGGCTGGATGAGAACATTGAAGGGAATACAGGTTTTTCCATGGGTTTGTAGAGTTCTGCTGCTGATTTAGAAAATCTTGGAGCTTCACACCAGACGTTTGAGGTCGAGATATTTCAGGAAGGGCTGATTACTTCCTGCATTTGGCACTTTTAGCAGCTTTCAGCAGATATTTGATTTTCCCATCACGTTTTGCAGGTTTTAAACATTCAGCAGAGCCTGATTTCCTAGAATTTCTCTTCCAGCTCTGACATCAGGGACCGACTTAGGATTTCAAAAGCCGTTGAAAGCTGCAAACTCCTGGACAATCCTCAAATGAAGTCTGGCCTCTGACAAGAGTGTGACTCTTAAGAATGTTGCTGGGCAGCTCTGAGCACTATAAGTTGTTCATTGAAATGGATAAAGGCACAATTCCTGTCCCAAAAATCCCTGCCCAACAGGAATTACAAGGAGGATTGAGCTGAAGCTGCTGACTGGGAAAGGAAAAATGGCAGGGAGAGAGAGGGAAAAGTGGGAATTGAAGAATTCCAGAGGTCTCAGGGTTTCCAAGTCCTTCGATGATCAGAGTATTCAAATGACTGCAAATCTGAAAACATCCTTGTGATTCCTAATAAAACAACAAATAAAATCAGGTTCAAGTAGTACTTAATATTTAATCTTTGGTATTTTTATGGTATTAAGAAAATTATCACTTAAAATGGAAGGGGGAGAATGGAAGAACACAATTATTAAATAAATCTCTCTGTTTTATTAGTTTTAAGAGTTATCTTTTTGCTCTGGGTTTGCACAGATCCTTGCCCAGTTTTCTAGAGCAAAGGTAGGCAGGGAATATAATGTTGATAACTGTTTCAAAGTATATAATGAAATCGTTTTCCACTTGTCTGCAGGACAAAAAGAATAGGAGTTTTTATCTCCAAGCTATTGGGTGATCTTTGTTATTATAACTATTATTATTATCATCATTACTATTATTTTTTTTATTATTTTAATTTTACTATTGTAAAGGGAAGAGAAGAGAAGAGAAGAGAAGAGAAGAGAAGAGAAGAGAAGAGAAGAGAAGAGAAGAGAAGAGAAGCTGTGAAAAACAGATATATGTTCACAGACTGTCCAAATACAGTGACTGGGTCTCTGGAGCTCAATTTTATCCCATAAACATCCTTTTTTCCCCACTCCTTCTCCTGGAATTCAGATCCTTGGAATGCTCAGCCCGTGGGTTCTGCTGCCTGGCTTTGTCTCCAGCTTTGCTCCCCTCCTGTCACCACCAGCACCACCATCAGGTGTCAGGTGGGGCTCAGCCAAAAGGGTTGGGTGTGCTGTTTATTTGGTGTATGGACATTTGTCCACCACCAAACTCACTTGTACCTGAAGTGTCACTTGTTTCTTGTCACTTGTCCCTTTACTCACGAAATGTGACTCAGATGTTTTCAGAGAAAAGAAAAAAAGAGCTGTGAGACCACGTGTCTCATCTTTCAGAAAAGACCATTTCAAAGGGGAAAGCCCAGGAAACAGCCCTGAGGAATTTTATCCTGGGATGTGTTTTATGTGGAGAGGAAACAACAGGGTTGGTGATGGATCTGTGGGAGATTTGTTACAACAGCAAACCAAGAACTCCTTCTTCGGCAGAAGGTACAACACTGAGGGAGCAGAAGCTCCTTCAGGAATCCCAGACAGGTCTGTGTCACTCAAATCTGCCTTTGCCAGGCTTGACCCATGGGCTAAAAACCTCCATTCGGTGGGGCAGGAACACAGGAAAAACCAGATGAAAGCCAGAGGGTTTTCCTCCGGCTGGTGTCGGGTGGAAGGTCCAAGGGAGATTCTCTCCAAGATCTCCTGGTTCATAAAAACCAACAGCACAGCAGCACAACACCTGAAAGACTCGAGGTACTTTTTCAGCCACTCTGCTCATGACAAAGATTTGGGTCCTCATCTGCTGTGTCAGCAGAGATAAATAATTGCAGGAAGGGTTTAGCCATTTCCAGTGGACCTCAAACTGAGAGTTCATCGTCACTGCTCGGCACTGATGCTCCTCTGACTTACTATCATACAACTGTCTCAGCACCAGTCTCTGAGAATGTATAAAAAACCTATCTCTGTCTCTCTTTTTAGAAATTTTAGAATATCCTGAGTTGGGAGGGACTCCCAAGGATCACCCAGTGCAAGCCCTGGCCCTGCCCAGGACACCCCAACACTCCCCCCTGTCCCTCAGAGCGTTGTCCAAAGGCTCCTGGAGCTCTGGCAGCCTTGGGGCCGTGCCCACTGCCCTGGGGAGCCTGGGCAGTGCCAACCACCCTCTGGGGGAAGAACCTTGTGCTGAGCTCCAAGTGCCCCTGCCCTGGCACAGCTCCAGCCCTTCCCTGGCTCCTGTCCCTGCTCCCAGCCAGCAGGGATCGGAGCTGCCCCTCGGGAGGAGCTGCCCTGGGGCTCCTCTTCACGAGACACTGTGAGTCACCCAAGCCAGGAATTCCAGCTCTTCCCCAGAGCTGTTGTGGGCACAAGGCAATAAGAGAATGTTGCAAACCCCTCCCTCCCTCCAGCCCATGTCTCAGATTTGACCAAGACCGAATTGCTGGGATGCGCACCCTTGCTTCTCGTGGCCTCTCTGAGTCTTGCCATCCTGTCCAGGAGAAGGAGATGGACCTGCCTGAGTCCTTTCTCCCTCCAAAATCTGCCTTCCTGCTGCAAGACACCCTCAGGTGACGCCTCACTCCCTGGAAAACATCCCCAGCACCAGGGGTAACACAGAAGAGTGAGCACCTGCCTCACACCCTCCATCTTAATGAAGAAGACTTCAGGGAACCCTTTGACCCCCTAATTGTGCTGTATCCTGCAGCTTTAGGATTAAATTGTTAACCACTCCACAACAGACTAAATAAAACTCCTTCAGTGCATGATGTGATGAAGAGCTGAAGCTGAGTTTTGGGGATTTTTCCTTGTCCCCATCTTCTCAAGAGGGGTGGGTGCAGCAAGAGTTGGAGCTTCTATTTCTGCTCACACATTGTCACTTCAGTTCAGGACGTGGACAGGACGGGAAGAAGAGCAAAGCAAGGAGTGAGAGTTAAATGAAAAACGGTGAGGCCATAAAAAATTTATGGAGGAGGGGATCCAAGTGCAGTAAATGAGGCATCACACACAGGCAGTGGAGTACTTAGCACTAAAACCCTTTCTGCCTCCTATCTGGTTACCATCTTATCACCAGACACCCATTAGCCACTGATAATAGTAACTAATCAGCTGTTCTGCCTTCCTTTATTTTCCTTCAGAAAAGATCTGCTGGGCTGTGCAGCCCCTCCCCACAACATCGGGCACTAAATAATGCATGGGAGCATCGGCCAGACCTGATGTCACTTCCTGACCAGGGGCTCAGCACACCCAGAGCCTCTGTGGGTTCTCCAGAGAAGACCCTGGTCCTCAGAGGGGACCTCCTGTTGTCAGGGATCAGCTGAAGGTTTGGGCAGCTGGGATGTTCTTCTTGTGCTTGAAAGGAGGACACAGCCGCTGGGTTCAGCCCTGGGCAGGAAAAAACTACACAAAACACAGGTTTTGCGTTAAAATTGGGATTTCTAATGCAGGGCAAGAGAATGCCATAGGGCTGGGAAGCAGTGTGGTGAATGTCAGGAAGAATTTCCTCATGGAAAGGGTGGTGAGGCCTTGGCAGGGGCTGCCCAGGGAGGTTTGGAGTCCTCAGCCCTGGAGGTGCCCAAGGAAGGCCTGGATGTGGCACTCAGTGCTCTGGGCTGGGGGACAAGGTGGGGATGGGGCACAGGGGGGACTGGATGGCCTTGGAGGCCCTTTCCAACCTCAATGATTCCATGATTCTGTTACTTTTACACACTCAAAGTGTGAGACTCCAGCAGCTCTTTCAACATAAGTTGTTGTTTCCAGCTACAAAAAGAACCTGACAGCTTGTTTGGTTTTTTTGCTTTTGTGGTTGAAGCTTTGAGCTTCTCCACGGGGACGTGGGAGTCAAGGTCTGTGGGCACCCAGGATGTCCAGAGACTTCCCTTGTGACTGAGACACGTCATTTCTTCTCTCTTTCATTTCCCCATCCATAAAATAACAGCAATAAGAGCTGTATAAATAAGTGACTTCTAACTCAGAACCAACCTGGGAAACCAACAAAGAGAATGAAACTCATGTTTAAGTTCACAGAATTATAGATGGTTTGCATTGGAAGGGATCTTAAGGCTCATCCCATTCCACTCCCTGCCCTGGGCCGGGACACCTTCCACCAGCCCAGGTTGCTCCAAGCCCCGTCCAACCTGGCCTTGGACACTTCCAGAGATCCAGGGGCAGCCACAGCTTCTCTGGGCAACCTGGGCCAGGGGTTCAGCACCCTCACAGCCAGGAATTCCTTCCCAATATCCCATCTAAGCCTGCTCTCTGTCAGTTTGAACCATTCCCCCCTGTCCTGTAACTTTTCAGCCAGGCCCTGACACGTGGACAGAGCCTTCAAAAAAGACAGTTACCACTGAAAATGTTCTTGAGATGTTTCTCCTTGCAAGCTTCTGGATATTCCCAGGGGACTAGAGCAGAGGAATTCGTGGTTCTCTTTGAGGACAAACAAATTGAGGAACAGCAGTGCCCTCAAGGGTGAACCAACTGTTTGCTGACAAGGCAATGACCTCAAAAACTGCCCAGAGGAAATGAGATAATATGCACAAACAGATGAGCTTCCAGTTTAAGCCTGAGGATGTGGTTTCATCATCTTCTTCTCTTCCAAGTGGAGAAGGGAGCATTTTGTATCATCCCAAGTATTGCCACAGACAGATTGCCAGAAATTGTGCTGGAGCATTCAAAACACTGCTTGAGTCACTCTGGGACATCCTTTCCCTTGAAATGTGAGGAAGCTCAGCATCTCTGGTTTCTGATGTGCCTCTGCTCCGGTTTCACCAGCTCCAAAGGGGCAAAAGCAGGAGGTTGGGAGGATCAATTCAATTACATGGTAAAAATAGGGCATGAACACTAAGTGATATCAAAGTGCAAGTGTGAAGGTATCATTGTTTCCTGGGTGGCATTTCCAGAAATATTGCCGTGCAGAGGGGCCATTGGGAATATTTCTTTGCCTCTGTGGTGCAGCAGGAATTTTGACAATGATGCAAATGGGATCATTGATGCCAGTGGGATTCACTGAGGCTCGTGTCCAGACTCCCTTTACATTCCATGATACTCTGCATTTTTAGGGCCCAGTTTATCTTACCTCACAATTCATCCATTTTAGGCATTTAGGCCCCTGACAGAGCTCCTTTCTCCTCACTGGCTGCAGAGGTACCTCATGGGGGTTACTGATGGATGGATGTCTGCATTGTAGACCCCCAAAAGAGGTTTAAATCCCACCCTTCCCAAATCCTACCCACTCACTACAGGGCCTTCCAACTAATAAGCCTTATTTCCTTACCCACAAGCCCAATGACAGGAACAAAAGGGAAAAACACACACTTGGCACATAAAATTCAGGCTTAGATTTTAAGAATGGGCCCTTCTAGGTTCATAGCTCAGTTGTCTGCATGATATGACCTTCCAGATCCTAAAAGGAGTTATAAAAGGAGGGAGAGGGACTTTTTATAGGGGCAGAGAGTGACAGGACAAGGGGAAATGGTTTTAAACTGAAATTGGGCAGGGCTAGATGGGATATTGGGAAGGAATTCTTGACTGTGAGGGTGGGGAGGCCCTGGCTCAGGTTGCCCAGAGAAGCTGTGGCTGCCCCTGGATCCCTGGAAGCGTCCAAGGCCAGGTTGGACACTTGGAGCAACCTGGGCTGGTGGAAGGTGTCCCTGCCCATGGCAGGGGGTGGCACTGGATGAGCTTTAAGATCCCTTCCAACCCAAACCATTCCATGATTCTTTATGAAGCCATGAACAAAATCTATTTCTAGATCTCTTTAGGGATTAAAAGACCACCTTCTTCCCACCATCTCCTCTTTTATACTGAATATCCACATGGTTTCAGAGGAAGACAGCAACGCAAGGGATGTGATTACAATAATCCCTGTGGAAATGGAAGTTGTGATGGAAGATGGAAGGGGAAGGTTAATCACACTGATCTCTTCTCTCTGGTGATCCACAACAGGACTCAAGGCAATGGCATTTGCTCTCAGGGACAGGGTGGGATTTTGGGGTGTCCTGGGCAGGNTTGGGTGTCCTGGGCAGGGCCAGGGGTTGGACTGGATGAGCCTTGGGGGTCCCTTTCAGTTCAGAGTAGTCCATGATTCTGTGGTTCTAATTTGAAATCATCCCTCCAGGGAGGTTTTTGGTCAGGCATAATTCCAATTCCCATTTTTAACATCACCTGTGTGAATTGGCTTCTAGCAGAATGACTCTTTATCCTCTAAAATGTTACATATATGTATATATATATATATATACATACAGTCAGTAATACTCCATATTATATTATACATATATATATATATACACATATATAGTCAGTAATACTCCATATTATATTATACATATATATATATGCACATATATAGTCAGTAATACTCCATATCACATCTATAACTGATATTTGTCTATAAACATCCATTAATATTGACAATAAGGGATAATATATAAACATATAGTAATATGGCTAATAGGATAATAAGGGTAATAGGCCAATAAGAAAACACAACCAAACCCACCAGCACTGTGATTATCTGGCTCTCCCCAGATACCATTTCAACTCAGCAACAGACACTCAGACACCCAATTGTGCTTTGTTATCCAGTTGAATATTTCATGGCCAAATCCACTAAACACCCAGTGAACTGGACTGAACAGTGGGATATTTTTCCCCCTCCCAGCTGGGACCTCACAAAACTGGCAGTTTGCCACGTGTGAGACAAATCTGACAATTCCAGGCTGGAAACAACCTTTTGGCACGAGAGTTCTGTGTGCACCTTGAAGACAAGCAACCCTAAGTCACCTATTTGACTGGTATCCCCATAACAGTTCTAACACAGACTAAATCCACAGGGAGCCAAGATTATTCTCCCAGAGTTAATCCTCAGGAATGCAGGAAGAGCTCGCTCTCAAACTCATCACATGGCCCTGGAAAGTTTGTAGTTCCACAGATGTGAAGGCTCTTTGTAAAATGTTCCTTTCCAGGAAAACTCAAACCTTTCCTGTTTCTGCCAGGGATTACAAAAGGACACTCTGGAGGTGTTTATATCTGTTTTTTCAGTGCCCAATCTTTGCTCAGCTGGAATGTTTCACCGAATCGAAGGAGAGCACCTTCGCAGACGTCCAAGCTCTTCATATCACCCAGGATTTGTGCCCCTGAGGTTTTTTATGAGCACATGGAAAAGACAGTGGCTGACGAGCTGAATTCTCTCTCCTTGGCAAACTTGAGTGGCAACAAAGCACAGAGCAAAAGATTACCTCACAAAATATCACATTGATCCTTTCTTATCGTCTCTTCCTCACCCAAATGTTGGAGCTAAGCTTAATTTGGGTCCAGGAGCGTCTGCATAGGGTGGCAGAGCTTCTTCTTTTGTAGAACTTTGAGCAGCCCCACCATTCCCACTGAGGAAATTGGTCCTGTTTTGCAAGAGGGACAGAGAAAAATCACATGTTTCAGAGCTTTCCTAAACTGCAATCCCTGCGTGTCCATCTGCCTGAGACGACTAAACCGGGATTAGAAACCACGACTGGGCAGTCACTTGATCACCCAGGCATGTGGCAAGGCACAAGCAGAAGGGGGCAAATGCTGGCAAAAGAAACCTTCAGGAATATGAAGTCCATGCTCCAGTTTTGCTCACGCAGGGCTGGGATTCACTGCCCACAAATATTCCACCAGGGATCTCCACAGGCAGGGAAATGTTTCCCAAACACGGCCTGGAAAGAAGAGCAGAGAACTTTTTTCCGAGTAAATCTCAAATCCCTGTGCCAGACAAACATGATTCCAGTCTTGCCTGGTCACTGAAAAATGAGAATAGGGTCAAATTTAGGGTAGAAGTCCCAATAGAATCATGGAATATCTTGAGTTGGAAAGGACCCATAAGGATCATCGACAGCAACTCTGATTGTCATGAGATTGCTTTCGATCAACCTACAAGCTAAGGAGAAATTATTGGACAAAAATACCTGCAAGCAATGGATGGTTTTAAGAAAAATCTTCATTAGTTTGCAGATATTTCATAAACCAAAGTACCAGGTTTGTGCAGATGGTAAAGTCTGACGCCTGAGGAAAGGAGAGGGAAGAGGCTCTGCCGGAACTCAGCATGGATAGAGAATGGAAAGGGATGGTTTCCCTTCTCAGCTGAGAAGAATCATCCATGGGAAAGAAGCTGTTGTGTGAGTGGGAGTAACTCTCCCATCACCTGGAATCACCTGAAGAGCTGCTCCAGCCCTGGGAACAGCACAGGGAGCACATGGAGCTGCTGGAGACAGTCCAGAGGAGGCACCAAGAGGATCCCAGGGCTGGAGCAGCTCTACCTGGAGGAAAGGCTGGGAGAGCTGGGATTGTTCACCTGGAGAAGAGAAGCTTTGGGGTGACCTCACTGTGGCCTTCCAGGGCCTGAAGGGGCTCCAGAGAAGATGGAGAGAGACTATTTCCAAGGGATGGAGGGACAGGACAAGGGGGAATGGCTTCACACTGCCAGAGAGTAGGGATAATGAGATATTGGGAAGGAATTCCTGGCTGGGAGAGTGGGGAGGCCCTGGCCCAGGTTGCCCAGAGAAGCTGTGGCTGCCCCTGGACCCCTGGAAGTGTCCAAGGCCAGGTTGGATGGGGCTTGGAGTAACCTGGTCTGGTGGAAAATGTCCCTGCCCGTGATGAGGGAGTCCAACCCAAACCATTCCATGGTTCTATGATTCTGAGGGATTTTTTTCCCTCTCTGGTGCTCCCTGCAAGGACATCCTGAGATCAGGCTCCAGGCAGGGACCCATCAGCCCCTCCATTTCCAACATCCCAGATCCAGCCTGGGAGCTGCCCCTGGTTCAGAACCAGAAGTGAGAGTGGAGGAAACTGCAGAGTGCCCTGGATGTGACCTCTCCAAACCTTCTCCATCCAAACCACTGGGCAGTGCAGGGATACCCACACCAGCTGAGGGACTTGACCTTCTGACAGGGCAGAAAGCATTGACAGAACTCCAGAGCCATGAAAAGTCGAGCAAAGGGCAAGAGGAAGTAGAGCTGAGACTCTGGAGACCTCAAAAAAGAGAGGAATACATCCAACCCTGGATCCAGAAGGACTCTTGGAAGAGGGAAGCTCCAGGCCTAAAGAGCCCTGCTGAAGGATCCATCCATCACAAAATGGACCATCCAGCCAAGTAGGTGTTAAGTCTGAGAGGTTTCTTGTGCCTGTATCTTTTTATGCCAAAAATCTCAGCTATTTAGAAAAACATGTTTTTGCAGAATTTTCAGGCATTTCCTTTGAAAAAAACCTGTTTCCAAAAGTCTAAAAGTTCTCAAATATTTCCCACACCCCCCCATCCAAAGCTTTGTTTTTATATTTGATAAGCTCTGACAGCTCCATTTGCAAACATGGTTTGTAAATGAATATGTTCAGCAGGACGTGGCTGACAAATGTGAAGCTTTTCAATCCCTCCAAAGTGACTTTGCACTCAGGGTTTTAATTAAAAGGTGGGTTCAGGTGGAAAACAACCCTTTGGTGCCGTGCTTGATTAATTGCAGTGGATGCAGCACTTCCCCGTGGGTCCATCAAAAATTCCGGGCTGAGGGGTTCATCCATTCTCTTCAGGAAATCATAACCACGTTAAGGCTGGTGGGACACACAAATTCAGAGCAGAAACATGAAGGCCACAAGAAGGCCCCTTCCTCAAGGGAAGAAAATGTTACGAGCTTGATTTGTGCCCGTGGGCTCCCATCACTCTGCTTTGCTGGGGCAAAGAACCTTAATCCCGAGTGGTGGTTTGATGAGAGGTTCCCATCTCCAGTTCCACACTTTCCACGGGTTTCTTCCTACCTGGCTTGATCCATGATCACATCCCAAATATTCTTCAGCCAGAGATCCTGTGGCCACCTCGTTGTGTTTTCCTGATCATCAGTCTGGTGATTTAACTGGGAGCCAGAGAGGTTCTCTGTGCACAAAGGTTTTCCCAAATCATCTCATCACCAGTTCAGCCCAGAGTTGCGAAATCATGAGCACAGGAGACATTTTTGCTGTGAAACTCAATAAAGTGTCTTTTATTTTCTGAATTGTCCCTCCTTGCCTTCATTTCCTGCCTCCTTCAGAGCACAGCCTGGTTTGTTTGCTTTTCAGTGATGGAGGGAAGGGAGTGGGAAGAGGAGAAGGGAATTAATTTCTATTTATTTGGTTGCGTTTGATGAATTTCCACAATTGATGCCCTTAAGAAATTTCTTCTTTCCCAAGGCAGAGGCAGCAAGGAAAACTGCTTAATTCCAGGAAGTCCAGAGCAAAAAAAAAAAAATCAGAATGTTGCTTTCCTTAGCTGGTTGTTGGAGGAAAAAGTAGATAATGAAACAGCAAAGCACAGAAAAATTGAAGTTCTCTTTATTTATGTAGAGAAACATAAAAATCAATACAAAAATTAGAAAGAAGAAAGGAAGAAAAAGAAAAAGAAAAAGAAAAAGAAAAAGAAAAAGAAAAAGAAAAAGAAAAAGAAAAAGAAAAAGAAAAAGAAAAAGAAAAAGAAAAAGAAAAAGAAAAAGAAAAAGAAAAAAGAAAACTTCCTCCCTGTGCCTGACTGTGCTGTATTGAGCTTATCTCTAGGAGCCAGAACAAGGATGTTTGTCCCAGAAATGGCCCTTTCTCCAGCCTCATCCTGGTCTTTCTCACAGCCTGTTGTTACCAACAACCCTTGGTTGTCCCCACACCTCTTGGTGTTTGACACAAACACATCAACCCCTTATCTTTCAGGCTTCTAGATATGCTTAAAAACATGGTGCCTTTAATCCTGTGAGACCCTCCCAGCACTCAGAGGAACTCCCTTGGCTTTCCCAAGAAGTGAGTTTCTTCTCAGCTCCATGGATTTCCTTGCATTCAGAAATGGAACATAAGAAGGGGCTTTTCCCCTCCTGCCTGGACTCACTGCTGATATTTTAACTGAGGAATAGTCCTGGATGTCAAAATTAATGTTCTTATATCATTTTATACACTGAAAGGCCAGAATTCTCAGCTGGTGCATTGCTAAACCAAGAATGTGTCAGAGATGTCCCTTTGGGAACGTTGTTCCAGGCCTTAAACCACCTTAAACCTGACCACATTTTGACAAGCTGGTCCTACACTCAACAGAAGCTTGGTAAGTGGAGGCAGCTTTACCTCCAGGGGCAGTGGCAGCTGAAGTTGATCTATTAGGAGCCCTACAAATCCGAACAGTTACACTAAATGCTATTAAAATGTATGGAACCTCTTTGTCTTCAATTATTAAATGGAGTAATTTATGAAACCCGATCCCAATAACCTCACTGTCCTACGACGAAAGGAAGAGTAAATGCAGAGAACAGTGGTATTGATCTTCCCTTAAGGGGGGGAAAAGAGGATCAGGCCTGTTAACCCTTGGCTGCAGGAGAAAGCGGCTGGGTCGTGGTTTCCTTCCCCAACCCGCCCCCCCCAGAGGTCGTGTCCTTCCTTCATTTCTGGGGTCAGGTTTCAGTCTGACAAGTGGTAATTGATTCCACTGCTGGTTGGGCTGGGGGTAAGTGGGAGATGAAGTTTCAGTGAAAACAAATAGCACTTCACAGGTCTGACCTTTCCTCTTTAAGCTTTTGTTGTGGTTTGCTTGGGATGTGCAGCTTAAAGACTCCCAACCAGCGGTGCTTATCTCACCAAAGCTCAGCCCTGAGCTTTGGGCCTGCAGCTAAAGCCGGGCTTTGGGCCTGCAGTTAAAGATGGGCTTTGTCTCTGGCTCTCCTGGTAACCTGGCCTAGAAAGCGGGATTTTTTCAACCTCCTTTGCCACAGTTTTGTGTAGGACATGGGAACGTGGCCCAGCAGTAGCCATGACATGTTGCCAACAGGCCGAGCTCAGGGTTTCAGTGTCCAGCAGTGCTGCTATGAGGCAAAACACACACTAAAACACAAAGGCAGCCACTGCTTTTTCTATAAAGGCAGCAAATCCACCACCACTTTCCTTGCTGAAACCCTCTCCTTCCACCAACACAGCGGAAAAATTGCATTTTGTACCCACTCGTGCCTCGTGCACCTAATTCACTCTGGTTTAACACAGGTCCCTTCCCTCAGTGGGCAATTCTGCAATGGATCCACAGCTTGTCACAGATCCTGGCTGGAAATTAGCACTGGATTGCAGGACAGTGATTGCACTTAACGAGAAACACGCCAAAATTCCAAAAGCAAAAAGCACATTGACCTGGTTGTGAATCTTTCTCCTGTATAGAGAGGAAAGGAAAATAACCCCGGGGGTTCAAATGCTTCCAGTTAGGGACAACATTTCTCAAAAGTGACCCTCTTTGTTTACAAACACTTTGTTGTTGCCAAAGTCAGCCTTTATTTGAAGGTGTTCTCAGAAGGCTGAACACAAGTCCTGGCTCAGCAGCACCAACCAAAATGTTGCAACCCTCATGTTTTGCCAACAATAACTGTGTTTGCAAGGGGAAAGGTTTATTGATTATTTTTTTTTCTTCCTTCTCTCAAGTGTCCTGAATTTCTGAGAGAGCCCTGAGGGTTCTCCTCTGCCTCCTATAATTTTCCCTGCTGTCCCAGTGCAGCTGCAGTTCCCAGTAGCCCCAGCTCCTCGTTTGGTGACAGGAGGAGCCAGAGGCAGTTCAAATAAATTTGGGACCATCTCCATGTGAGGCTTCCCAGCCCTTCAGCCAAAAAAACACTCAGCCCTCCACAGCAGCCACAGCCCAGCCACGAGTGTGGGATTGAAGCCACGTGGGAAGAGGTGGGGAAGGATTCTCCCTGTAAAAGTGGTTTGGGGCAGCCTCTCCTTTGGAATAGGGATGTGAAATGCCGAAGTCAGTGTGGCAGTGCCAGGAGAAGAGGGGAGAATGGGGAACACCTGCAGGGTTCGTGCACCCTCTGTGGTGGCCATGGCTCTCTGAGGCTCTGCACCAGCACATTTCTGGATCAGTCCCCTCTTGGACAGGGACTTTTCCAAGGGAATTTAGTGATAGGACAAAGGGAAACTGCCTTAAGCTGCCAGAGAGCAGGGTTAGATGGGATATTGGGAAGAAATTCCTCCCTGGGAGGGTGGGGAGGCCCTGGCCCAGGTTGGCCAGAGAAGCTGTGGCTGCCCCTGGATCCCTGGAAGTGTCCAAGGCCAGATTTGGATCTTGGAGCAACCTGGGCTGGTGGGAGGTGTCTCTGCCCATGGCAGGGGTGGGAATGGGTGAGCTCTGAGTGTCTCCCAACCCAAACCTGTGAACCTCTGGTTCCATGAAAGTAAATCTCTGTCCTTTAATCCAGACAAAGCCATTCCATAAACACTGGAACAATTCTGAATTGTGCAATAGGGGCATTAATTTTTACTTATAGGTCTATATTTAAAATGCTTTGGAGAAGGTGTCCCAGAAAATTCATATGCAGCAGAGGCTGAGAGGTTTAAAATCACAAGGACCTTAAATCACAGGATGATCCAAACTGCACATTCAGACATGCCAGGAATCCTTTAAGCTGATAAAATCTGTGCCACTGCATGTGTAATACCAAAGCTTTTATATTGGAAAGAAAGGGGATAAAAGGACATTCTGGAAAGGATGGTCATAATTTCTCAGCTGCAATCCTGCTCTATTTTAGCACAGACAGGGCCAAACTAACCCAGGAAGTATTTAAACATTTCCTATAGTGGCTCTGCATGCCAGGAGATGTATTTTTTTAACATAAGCAGCACCAGTTTTTCCATCCAAATAACAGAGGAATTTAATTGGATTGCTAAACCAAACCAAAACAAACAAAACAAACCAGATGTAATAGAAAACATCTCTGAAAAGGAAATTCATGTTACAAAAAACCCTTAGCTAATCATAAAGTGATGCAGCTTTGAAAGGAAATACTTTGATTGCGTTTTTACTCCTCTGAGAAGTCAGATATTTGGAAATACCCAGGATTTGAAACAAATATTTCCTGCTGTGCACATAAAAACAGATTGCAAACTCAGGAACTCGGGTCTGATTCTTATCATTTATTTTATTTCTTAACTCACCTGTGTTTCACAGGAGTGACTCCACAAACTAGAGTGGTTTTCACAGAGGAGGAGCCTGGGAGAGAGTTCACTGAACAAAGTTGGGAGTATTAGTGGTATTTCTTCACTCCCCTGTTACAACCACATGGAAAAATAAGCATTTTAAAGTAGGAGAGTATAAATATTATTAAGCTTTTTATAAAGAATCATAGAATCACTTGGGTTGGAAAGGATCTTGAGCATCATCTTGTTCCAATCCCCTGCCATGGGCAGGGACATCTTCCTCCAGCCCAGGTTGCTCCAAGCCCCATCCAACCTGGCCTTGGACACTTCCAGCTATCCAGGGGCAGCCACAGCTTCTCTGGGCAACCTGGGCCAGGGCCTCCCCATCCTCACAGCCAAGAATTCCTTCCCAATATCCCATCTCTCCCTGCCCTCTGGCAGTTTGAAGCCATTCCCTGTGTCCTGTCCCTCCATCCCTTGGAAATAGTCTCTCTCCATCTTTCCTGGAGCTCCTTCAGGTCCTGGAAGGCCACAGTGAGGTCACCCCAAAACTTCTCTTCTCCAGGCTGAACAATCCCAACTCTCCCAACTGTTCCTCATAGGAGATTTAGAAACTGGATTTTTTTTTCCTCATTTGCCTTGAAAAATAAAGGAAAAAAATGCATTCTGTGCCCTCTCAGCAACCCAAAGAGGAAGCAAAATGGTGCCTGTGGAGGTGTCCCGTGAGTTCCCTTGGCTTTATATGAATATCTCTGAGAGCAAAAGGAATCCCTGTGAGCAGCAAGGAAGTGCAGACAAGCAGGGAGGAATAAAGGCAGGCATTCATAGGCCCTCTGGTTTGTATTAATATTTGTCAGGTACCTCCCTTCACACTCAGATTAAAGCAGTAAGAGCCACGTTGACTGTGCTGTGTCGTGTTGCAGCTTCCAGGCAACTGGAACCTCGTGAGGCTGAAGAAACATGGCATGGAATGGTCTCTATCATCAGGAAAAAAAAACCAACTAAAAAAGTCTCTCCAGCTGCTGAATCCCAACCCACTGGCTGAACACACCATCAAAATTAATTAGCCCACGATTTTTTGAGTCCAGCCCATCAATAGACAAAGAAAGAGAAGAAACGTTTGCCAAAGGAGCTGAGCCATGATCCCAAGGAGAAATGTAAGGAAATAACCTGTCAGGTGATGCCTTGTAGTTGTTGGCAGAGGCCTCTCAGGGTGGGAATGTCTTGGCTGGTGACTCCATGCCCTGATTTGAAGCTGAGCAGCTGCAGGAATAACATCCCTGAGTCACATCCCTGGGGGACACGAAGGGCTGGTCCGTGTCACCACTTGGCTGGTGGGCACTTCCAGTGCTGTTTCCAGGTCTGATGACTTACCTGCTTCCCTGAGCCATGGAAAACAGCGTGTGGAGTATCCAGGCCACATTTCTGACACCCACCATACATCCCCTTGCCCTCCCCTCTGCCCTCATGGCTGGAGGAGGCTCTGCCCGAGCTCTGCCTTCCTCAGGGCCAGGCAGGAACAAGAAATCTGTCACAGCCATTCTTATAAATTTGAAGATGCTTTTACATAGGCAAAGTAAAGAAATCGAAAGCTGTGGCCTGAGAATGACATTGCATGGTTTGGAGTGAACCTCCAAGGAGAACAGGAATTAATATCCTTAAATTAAAGACTGAAAGATGAGTCGTCACCTTCGAAATTCAAGCACAGCTTAGCTGGAGTTTGGAGCTTTACACTCACCCCCATATTTTCTCTGTTCACACAAGACTCTGTTTTTATCAGCTTTCAGGTTTTGAGGTTGGATAAAAATCCTGGACTCCCTGAAGCCAAAAACCTTCCCATTGTGTTTGGTGAGTGTGTCTTTCTGTTCCACAGAACCACAGAATTTGCTGAGCTGGAAGGGACCCGCAAGGATCACCGAGTGCAACCCCCAGCCCTGCACAGGACCATCCCCAGGGGCCTGAGAGGGTTGTTCAGTCCTTACAAAAAAAAAAAAAAATTGAAATGTGAGAGTCTGGAAGAGGGAAGTTAGCGGGAATTCTGACAAACTCAGACACGAGACGTTGAGAGCCAAGTGTTTGCTGGCTCCCCACGTGGGCAGGTTGTGTGGGACAAGGGAGGGAGGCAAAAACCAGCTCTGGGAGGGACAGACAGGAGTGACATGTCCAAACCCTCACAGCAAATGACTGGGAAGGAAGCCTGAAACAACCTCCTCTGTGCAACACGATCCGCCTTCGGGCACGTGGGTGGCCCAGCAAAAAGCCTTTCTGGGACAGAAAGCAGTGGAGAAAGGTATGACAAAAAGTGATACCCAAAACCATCTGAGTGGAAGAAAGGTAGAAAATGAGCCAGATCACAAAAAAAGCCCAGCTTTTACTTAGGCAATAAAATTACAGGCCAGGCCTTTAGTGATGAGTAATATCAACGTGTTGCGTGAAGAAACGTTCTGGGAGATGAAAACCTTCAAGTGAACATTTTCCTGAGTGTTGTTGGGTTCAGAACAGTCCTGCAAACCTGAACCTCATTTATACATTGGAGTGGGAGCTGAGTTCTTTCCAAAACCTCACAGGACTGGAAGATCTGTGTAACAAACAGTCTTAGGGAGGCACAGCCCTAAAGGCAGCAAATCCTACTGCAATAACAGCAACACTGAGATTTGGGGTGTTTTCAGGCAAAAGAAGAACAGCAAATGCTGCATCAGGACTGGTAGAAAGAGAAAAGAAGGAGATTGCCACCTGCATTTAAATCTGATTTTTGTCTCAGGGAGGGAAAATAAAAACATTGGAAAACCTGAAGGATTCCAGGGAATTTACCCCAATAACCTTTAGAACGGAATCCTCCTGTCCCTCTGCACTCCAGCAACAGGTTGGGAGATAAAGCATCTTTTGAAGAAGCAGAGCTATGAAGTATTACCCACTGCTTTTAAACCACTAGACATGGTTCATTTGGAAAGATGCTTAATTTTTGGGATAGGCCATTTGGGAAGCTGGCATTTTCCTGCTTACAAATATCTTTGTTGCTCTGACTCTTGTTCTACTTCTGGGTAGAAGCTCCCATCTGACATCAGCTCCCACGGGGAAGGGACTGTTTACATCCTTCTGAGATGTTTATTCAGCAGCTGATGCCTCAGGACAGGGCATTTAATATCACAGGATCATTTAGTTTGGAAAAGACCTTGTTTAAGTTGGAAAAGACCTCAAAATATAAAGAGACTGGGGAAAGGGCTTCCCACCGAGTGAATACCTCAGTGAGATCCCACAGCAAAGCTCAGGATCAACCCAGCAGCCTGACAGATGAAGTGCCAACCATCCCTAATTCATAATTTTCACTCACAAAGACAATTTTTATCTTTTCCAGCACTAACCAAGCGCAGGAAGTTCAGGGAGTTCATTTCAACAAAGCAGCAGTGAAAAAGCGACATCACACCCTGGCAAAGGGTGTGCTGGAGAAAAGGGTGCCAAGAAGCACCACTTCTGCTCAGAAATTTATTTATTCCTCAGAAATTCTCCCCCCAAAACAAGTTGTAGGTCTAACATCTCTCCCACATCTCCACATTTAACTCCATCTCCAACTCACAGCTCATTGCAGAGCAACGTGGTTTGCTAAACAGCTTTAGGTGACACAGTGTGGAAAATCCTCACTTAAATAGGATTTAACATAGAAAAACGTGGTTTGCTGGTCAGGAAACACTTCCTTAATTTACAGAACCCCTTTGGTTCTCATCACTAAAATTAGCAGCTCAACTTAATGACCCCAAAGGAGGCAGTGACTTCAATTTGCCAGCTCAGCTTGTCTTGCCCTCGGTGGGATTTTCATCTGCACTGGCCACATTTGGCTGAGTTCAGCATGTCCCATTCCTTGCATTATTTTTGGGGTTCAACATCATCCATCAGGGCTCCCTCTGAAGCAAAAGGGTCACAGGAAGGGGGTAGGATGAACAATTCCAGGGAAGGTTTTGCTCTCTGACCATCTACAACTCAGGAAGGCAGAAGGAGCCCATTACTCCAAACACCTTCAGCAAGTGAGGAAAAGGAAACTGAGCAAGAAAAGCTTAAAAATATGAACCATTTGTGCCCATTCTGGCACAAAAAATGCCCTCCAGAGGCACTTGTATATCTTAATCCAGCCTCCTTTTTAACATTTACTCCCTTTCAGAAAGAAATCAATTCCCTTAAGCTGATTCACATTTGTGAAATTATTTTCTCTGCCTTCTCACTCCACGTGTTTGTTCCTTTTTTTGGCATAAATTGTTTCAACCCAAGCTCATGTTCTGCTCATATTTTCACATTATACCCTGTAATTTCCTGGCTTTTTACTGATATAAATAATTTCTCTCTGTCACCTCATTCCAAATTTGATGAGGAGGAATTTTTAGTTTGCTGGACAGGCCTTTCTATCAGTGTCTGAGCCAGCAAAGAATTTAATCCTAAAATGGTTGATCGATGTGTCCTGACCCAAAACGGGGTGGAAACCTTGAATTTTCAGGAACAAGGGGGACTCTAGTCAATCACCTTCCAAGCAATAAAGAGCATTGATCTAAATCAATAGCTAGATTTCATTTTGAAAGGTTACTGCTGGCTCAAAGTGACACTGAAGACGTCTTGGATCACGTCACCGAAGCGTGCACCTATTTTTGGCAGGATCCAAATGTCTCTCCACCTTTATTCTCCCACAAATGGCAGCCATTTGGGAGCAAAAACAACATTTTGGGTGAAAATACTGAAAGACCCCCTTTCTTCCTGGAAAAAAAAAAAAGGTTGATCTTGTTTCTGGTTTGTGGAAAAAAATCCAATAAAAAAGAGGAGTGTGGAGCAATCCCACCAACACCAAGGGCAACATTCCAGATTTTTGATATCTCTGGTTTCAGACAACTCTGGGACAAGAGAAACATTGCAGGGATAGGCCAGAAAAGTTCTGCATCCTACCCTGGCTGCTTTTCTTCTCTGTGGATCTCTTGAAAGAAGGTGAAAAGAATGAGATCTGTTGAATACAATGAAGGTTCGTGGTTTGCACAACCTGAAAATCTGGCTCACTAATTTTTCTTTTTGATTTTTTTTTTTTTCAATTTATTTCCCCACAGCTGTTCCTATCAGAATACTTTAAGGCCAGATTTTCTGTTATCCTGCTTTTACAAGTCACGGCAAAATCTCACCATTGCATTCCACTTCCGAAATTTCATATTTACAAGCAATTGGAGGAATAAGAAAATTAAGAACCAGTTGTTCCTCTTCCATCTGAGACAGCCAGAGGGACAGTGCAAACCCAGCTCCTGAGGGAGTTGTTGTCATGAATTCCAGTGGGAGTGCCCATGATCCACCACAATCCGCAGGATAACTCTCCTCTCCTTTTGAAAGTGGCTCACAATGAGCAGCAAAGCTCTCACATGACTGAAATCCGTAATCTTGGGGGAAAAATTGAAGAACAGTCTCTGTAATTTTTTTATTTTTTTTTTTAGGTTATTCAGACTTGTCTTCTTCTAGGAAAATACTGGGAGTCTTGCTGGTGCCTTAACCTAAATCATGGTTTATTTAATCAGATTTAACCCCTCAGAGTTTTCAAGTTCTCATTTCGTTTTTTATTACTTCACTAAGTTTGAGAAGATCATCTACTGAAATGCTTCCCAAAGAATTGGCTGCCTCGTCCCTGGAAGTTTTCAAGAGCAGGTTGGATGTTCTGAGCAACCTGGCCTGGTGGAAGACTCCCTGCCCTTAGCAGGGGGTTGGAACTAGGTGATATTTAAGGTCCCTTCCAACCCAACCCATTCAAA
This sequence comes from Pachyramphus minor, assembly GCA_013397135.1. Classification (NCBI taxonomy): domain Eukaryota; kingdom Metazoa; phylum Chordata; class Aves; order Passeriformes; family Tyrannidae; genus Pachyramphus; species Pachyramphus minor. The sequence continues at coordinate 90,263 of VYXB01000240.1, forward strand.
AATTCAATCCTATCAACACTCCTATGGGTGATCCTCCATTGATGCCCTTTCCCACTGTGCTGTTTAACTCAGTTTTTCTCTCTGCACACCTTCTGAAATCTCTCACTTGCTGAAATCCATCAAAATGGATCAAAATCCACTCAAAACACAGCATGAGGCCCCTCTGGAAGAGACATCATTCCTTCAAATCCTCCCTTTGTCCACTCATGGTGTGCTAAAATTGCAAGGGAAGGGATGAAACACAGAATTCTTGGGCTTTGAGCCGAGAAAAGAGACATGCAATGATTCCCCCCTGGTCAGAGAAGCACCTTGACCAGCAGAGGAGGCACCTCTTTGGGTGTTTGGAGCATCCTTGGCTCTGCTCCTCTGCTGCCCACGCTGTGTTTGGCAAAGCTCCTTCAGCTCCAGCACCTCAGAGTCCCCAGGAAAACAGGAGGGAGCCCAGAGAGGTTTTTCCCCTGGAGAAAGAAGCACAGACACCGAGTCTCTGTTCATGACTTGGGTCCTGCCACATGGAGCCCTTTCCCACCTCCAGCACTCTTCACAAAGAAAGGAAATGTTCCTCTGCAAACAGCATTTCCCACAGTTGTCTCTAATTGCTGGTGCCCTCTGGACAGGAGTCTTTATTTTTGTTGTCAGCTGATTGAAGTTGGGCCTAAAATCTCAGCCCCCAAATTGCCCAATCAGGCCAAAGCAAGCAAATGAAATCCGTGAAACCTGTTGTGTTGTTGGTTGGGTCCTTACCACATCCCAGAGCACACTTTCCCATTGGAAAGTGGGAAAACATCCTTCAGCAGCTCCTGGTGGGCCTGGTGTTATTATGGTTTGTTCCTAAATAACATAAACGTGTGAGAAATCCAGGCAGGTAAATGGGTTGATGGGCAACTTCCTGTTTCTATCTCTGCATGATTGGATAGATCTTATAAGTTTAGCCCTAAATACAAAAGCATTAAAGATTAATTAAAGAAACACAAAAACAGCAAACCCCCCCCTCCAAAAAAAAAACTTTTCCCTGGCAGGTGGGAGACAAACCCCAGATTTTAAATTCCCAGTATGGGGAATGTGCACAATCCCCTGCAGGAATTGCTCTTCCCATTTGTTCTTCCAAAGAAACCGATTGTTCCTGCAGTACCTCTGCCACCTGCTCTCCTGGGGAACACGCATGAAAAGAAAGGAATATAAAATAATGTTGAAATGCAGTTTATTTTAAACCCTCCAACATTAAATCTGGCTTTTAGAACCTGATACATTTTTGACTCTTCATCTGCTGCTGTTTTGCTGTAGAAAAGAGATTTTATTCCCAACACTGGTGCTCTTCCCTCTCCTCCTGTTCTCAGTCTGAAACAGGAGCAGGATGGAACTCATGAGTTCAGGGTCCTGGAGGTTTCAGTGGAGAAACATCCCCTGATCTCTGGGAAATATTAGGAATTATTTTGTCCAGAGAAAGGTAGAAATCCTTTCTCCTGCTATAACACATTTGTCCACAGCAAAACCCTGCTGACACCAAAGCTGCCTTGGGGCTCCTTTTCCAGAACCACAAGGAAAGGACTTGCCTGGAATTAGGGGGCACAGAGCAGTGGGACTTCCCAAGCAACAAAAAACTGGCTTCAGGTTTTAAAGCCCTGATCTTCACCTTTCCTGAACCATCCCAGCAGCCCAAAATTCTCCTTTAAGGCTCATGATCATCACTGGAAAATTAAAAAGTTATGAATGGGGCACCAAGTACAAGCTGAGGCAAGTATATATTAAATTTAAAACACCCTTTTGGACTATCAGTCAGTTTAGATGTTGGTTGGAGAGAATAAATCTCCTGACAGCACTACAATTTTATTTTCCTTTAAGAAGAGCTAAATCACAGCGCTGTGTTATGAAAACTGTGTATGTGGATATAGAAAGTTTCTCTTTTTGATACAAAGTCACTGTTTATTCCATCAATGCTTTATTTATAAAGCCCTTACAAAACATCCATTCAAACGCTGGTGACTCAGATTTTTGGGACTTTCCTGCATGTCTGGGAATAATGTTTATAATTGGAATGTGTAGTTAATGAAATGCCATTTTCTGCGTGTCGCTGACCTTTGTGTTCTCCAAGAAGCAGGGAAATAGCACCGGTGCTCCTCCTTTTTTTTTTTCTTGGAATCATGGGATGACAACTGCAGTGTTTCATTAGCAGATGGCAGAGACAGGCCCTGCTTTGATCAAGCACTTTTTCTGCAACCAGAAGCTTTAGCACAGCAATTTCTGAGTTAATTCACTGAAGTAGTAAGACCTTTATTAAGCAGAACTGAAAATTGTGTTTCTAGTAGGTAAGGACCATCATTTTTCCACTGTTTTTCCACTGCCCAATCCACTGGAGTAATATCAATTATGGTGGAAGCAATAGCATGACAAAAACACTGGAATTAATTACCAAAAAAAAAGGCTGAATTAGATAAATTAATTTGTTTGCCTGCCAGCTGAAGCCCCATGATGGAGATGCACAGAGGGGAATTTTAACTGCTCCTGCCTTGGACAAGGGAACCCTTTTTGTCTCATCCCTTTCTGACTCAGCTGTTGCTTCCTGTGAGGGAGAAGAATCTCATCCAGGAATGAGGTGGAGTCTCCAGCCCTGGAGGTGCCCAAGGAAGGCCTGGATGTGGCACTCAGTGCTCTGGGCTGGGGACAAGGTGGGGATGAGGCACAGGGGGGACTCCATGATCTGGGATTCTGGGATGTGGGATGGAGATTGTGCCTGTGCATCCCATTTTTCTCTTGGAACACGGGGAATTCCTACTGTCACCACTGCTCTGGGACAGGAAACCTGCAGCTTCACCCCCCACTGCATTGGGATGTTTGTGCTGACTGTAAATCCTCCATCTGCCCCTTTAATTTGCACCCCACTCCTCCCTCTCTGCTTCTGGTACCAGAAGAGACAACTCCGTTGGCTTTTCCACTCAATGATGCCAATTTTCCCCTTCTCCTAAATATCTTGGCACTTCCCCCTCTTAAATCCTTATCTCCTCTGACCCCTCATCTTTTTTCTTGGAGGAAGAGCCTAAAAAAAAACAAGGTGACAATAACACTGGAATCAACATCAGATATTTTTGGAAGGCAAAAGGTTTGCCAACCATTTTCCCAACTGGAAGCTTCCCTTGATGTATCAATTCTCAGGAGGACAAAAGGTGGTTGTGAATTTATCCTGGTGTAAAAAACACAGAAAAAAGCCTGAGACAGTTATTAAAGCCTGGACAGATCCAGCGTGGATCTACACTGGGAAGGGATCTGCAGTGAGCAGAGCTGGGCCTTTGGTGTGCCTGGAGCGAGAAGAGGGAAAGGTAAATGTGGTAAATGCCACAAAAGAATCAAATCAAAGCAAACCAGAATTGATTTATGATGACACAAGCCCTGGAATGTGAAACCATCACATTTTCATGCCCTTTACATGGACCCCTTGAAGGCCACATGGCACAGGCCCTGATTTGGCTCCTCACAGCCCCTGTTCAACCAGAAGGGTCACAAATCCATCCCCGAGGACCTCAGGTTGGGAGGGACCCCCAGGGCTCATCCAGTCACACCCTGCCCAGGACACCCCAACACTCCCCCCTGTCCCTCAGAGCGTTGTCCAAAGGCTCCTGGAGCTCTGGCAGCCTTGGGGCCGTGCCCACTGCCCTGGGGAGCCTGGGCAGTGCCAACCACCCTCTGGGGGAAGAACCTTGTGCTGAGATGTTGTGCTGCAGTGGCTGGAGAAGAAAATCAGTTTAAATTATCAGCCCTGGCTCTGCTGCTGGACTGGGAGCTTCCCTTGCATGAATGTGAGGATTTGCTAAAGGCAGAATATCCATTTGAAATCCCAGAATCACCAAGGCTGGAAAAGACCTTGAGGATCATCCAGTGCCACCCTCACCCCAGCACCACCACAATCCCCCCTAATCCATGTCCCCAAGGGCCACATCCAGACACCTCTGGGACACTCCCAGACACAGGGACTCCACCACCTCCCTGGGACACTTATTTCAAGGTCTGACCACTCCTGCAGGGAGAAATTGTTTCCAATCTCCAATCTGAACCTGTGTGGGGTGTGAGGGACCTTAAGGATCGTCTAATTCACCTTTCACCAGCCCAGGTTGCTCCAAGCCCCATCCAACCTGGTCTTGGACACTTCCAGGGATCCAGGGGCAGCCACAGCTTCTCTGGGCAACCTGGGCCAGGGCCTCAACATCACAAGGAACAATTTCCTTCTTATATCCCATCTAACCCTGCCCTCTGGCAGTTTAAAACCTTCCACCCTTGTCTTGTCACTCTCTACCCCTATAAAAAGTCTCTCTCCCTCCTTTTTATCACCCCCTTTATGCCCTGGAAGGGGCTCTAAGGTCTCCCTGGAGCCTTCCCTTCTCCAGGCTGAACAACCCCAGCTCTCCCAGCCCATCTCCACGGGAGAATAAAGAGCCATAAAACTCACTGGAGTATTCTGGGAGCAGGAACCCCCTGGGAAAAGTTAAAAAGAATACATTTTTTTCTGAGGCTGTTCTCCTACCAGTAGCTAAACAATGTGCACTTAAATCTGCCAGTGTTCTCTGGGTTTCCATCAGCTTGTCTCCCATTGTCCATTATCCAGCATCATTGAGCCTTATAACATCTGAACAAAACCAGGGCAGCAGGAATGGCACCTTGGTCCTGCTGGTGATTAACTGCCCTGTCACCCCAGGGAAAGCTGAGGTTGAGCTCAGGGGAATTTCTCTAATTAATTTAAACCCCACAAGCTTAAGATACACTTCTGCAACTGCTGTGGTTTGGAAGTGCAGAGCTGGGAGCCAAGGGTGTGGAGCTGGGAGGCCTGGGCTGATGTGGAGAGATAAATATATATATATATATACAAAATTCACTGAAAATTTGAGGCCTCTCATGTTTTCTTACTACAAGATATTTCTCTGGGGACTTTCTGACTCTGATGTTGATCCCCTTCGTGCCTCCAGCTCTCTGGGGAGGATGTTTAGCCCAGGAAACAGAGCCAGAGAAGCACTTCAGCACTGCAAGTCAGCCTGGAAAATAAGACCTGGGTTGCCCTGAGTGGTGAGGGCCCTACAAGGGCACAACAAGGCAAAACACAATCCCTGAGGTTGGAAAAGAGCTCCAAGAACATCAAGTCCAACCTGTTCCCCATGCCCAGCTTGTCCCCAGCCCAGAGCACTGAGTGCCACATCCAGGCCTTCCTTGGGCACCTCCAGGGCTGGGGACTCCAAACCTCCCTGGGCAGCCCCTGCCAAGGCCTCACCACCCTTTCCATGAGGAAATCCCTCCTGAATTCCTCCCCATTTCCCACCATTAATGTTAATCCAGCACAGCAACTTTTATGCACCTGCACCAAGTGCAGAACACACCACATGAATTTTGGGAGGCAAACGATGTTTAGAAATGTCCTTTCTGATGAAAGCCAAAGGGAGGGATTTTGCCCCAGTGCCCACTGCAACTTTCTTTAAAAAAGAAACTTTCACCCCTGCAACTTGTGCCCACAAAGACATGAACTGGCATCAAGAGTGAGGTAAGTGTGCAACACAACCCTCAGCAGCTGAGCAAAGAAGGGGGATGTTCATTAATTTGTTAATTATGGAAGTTTTGCAGCTCAATGCTCAATATTGACCAAATTGCCAGTTTGGGGCTGCACAATTACTGCCTGGATTGACAAATACCTCTTTAATTGGCAAAGCTTGCGTGAGATGAACTTTTAAATCACGGCCTTTCCACACAATAGGGTGTGAAATTTCTTTCCTTTCTTTTTTCTTTTTTTCCCCTCCGAATGAGTCACAAAGAACCTGATTTAAGATATATTGCTATCTCCTCGTTAAGTGGAGTCAGAATGGCTGTACCAAAGCTGAACATTGCCAGGATTTGGTGCCAACACTTTGATCCATACACATGAACTGGATATAGACATAAGAGCTTACTAAACAAACTGGACAGAGTCCCAGTGGGAACACTCAAAAATGTATTAATCAAAGTCAAGCTGCAGAGCAAATTGAACCAGTTCATTAATTATGAAAATTCTCTCACCAAGTGACATGTTGTTAACTCTGTGGATACTTAACACATTTGAATCCACAAGCTTCCCTCCACACACACAAAATTTCATTACAAGTGGAAGTTTTCTTTTTTTTTTTTTTTTTTAATTTTCTTTCTGGAAATTGCAAAAAATAAATTAATAAAAAAGAGCTGCGTCGGTGTCAGGGAGACAGAGCCACACAGGGCACGTCTAGAAAAGGGACTTTGCACAGGTGGGTGTGTAAAAGAGACAGACAGCCAAGGAATAATGTTGCAGTCAGCAATTTTGGGAAGCAAATTTTGGGAAGAGCAGACAACCTGTCAGCTGGACTGTAGGACACAGAATTACAGAATCACCAAGATTGGAAGAGACCTTCAGGATCATCCAGTGTCACCCTCACCCAGCATCACCACAATCCCCCCTAATCCATGTCCCCAAGGGCCACATCCAGACACCTCTGGGACACTCCCAGACACAGGGACTCCACCACCTCCCTGGGACACTTATTCCAAGGCCTGACCACTCCTACAGGGAGAAATTGTTTCTCATCTCCAATCTGACCCTGCCCTGGTGCAGTTTGAGGCCATTTCCTCTCCTCCTTTCCCTCAGGACATGGCAGCAGAGCCCGACCCCCCCTCCCTGCCCCCTCCTGTCAGGGGGTTGCAGAGAGCAATGAGGTCCCCCCTGAGCCTCCTCTTCTCCAGATAAACCCCCCCAGCTCCCTCAGCTGCTTCTCACAGCACATGTTCTCCAGGCCCTTCCCCAGCTCCGTTCCCTCCTCCGGACACACTCCAGCCCCTCAATGTCCTTTCCGAAAGGAAGGTCCCAAAATTAAACAGAGTTTTGCCAGTTTGGAAGCCAAACCCTCCTTGACCAGAGGCAGTTCTGCTCGGAGGAGATGCAGGAAGACTTCTGCAGCATTTGGGAAGCCTCATTTTGTCCCTCGGTGCTTCAGCGGCTTCACCTCTAAAAGAGAACGAGCAACATCATCTCTGCAAAACATCACACACCCCAAGGATGACTGATGTGCGTAAGAACTGTAAAAACCACACAATAAACCCCAAATTTTGAGGCTTTTTGTTGGCTGGGGGAAAATGAAACAAAACAGAAAATGTTTTCTTAATTTGCTCAGCAGAAAACAAACTTCACGGTCAAATCTTTTCCAGTTGTTTGTACTTGACGGGTTCTACCTTTAGCAGATTATCTGTAATTTGTCACCTCTTAAATAAAGACCAGAAGCCCCAGTTGCCCACGGGCTAAAAACAAATACTGGTCAATATTTTCTTTTTCAGAGGAAGAATCGCCCCCAGATTAAATCCTGGAGAAAAGTACTTTTTTTTTAGGGCTGAACATGGTCCAGACTCAATTATAAAAGAGAGGGTGAGGTTGTCAGGAAGGATCCAAAGCACATTTACTCACAGATAATAAAGGAGAGCAATATGAGTGGGAATTAGCAAGTCCCAGGAAGGAAACCATACTGGGGTTTGGATGTTGGGATCGCCATTCCTATGGATGCTGGAATTACCAGCCCTATAATACATATTTTTCCCCTGGTCTTTAGCACTTTGGTACATCATGGATTAAAAAACTAAAATAATAAAAGAAAAAGAATGTGGTTTGAGATTTTTCCTGCCTTTCTGAGGGATTCAAATAAATACCTTTCTCTTGCAGGAGAGAAGAGACAAATGATATTTCTAAGATAAAGAGCAGTGATAAATTAAAAGACTCAGATAGCCCAATTCAGAAAGCTCCTGCTGACAATAGCTGGCCTTGAGAAAAATTAGAGAACCTGCTTTTCATCAGGCAGGTCCAATTTAATTGGAAAAATGTGTTTCATTCCAAGTTTTCACATTTTTTCTGGGTGTTTTCTGCCTCTTCTCAAGGTTTGCTCTAAGTTCTTCTCCTGTCTAGTTTTATTCCAAGTTCACAGAATCATTAAGGTTGGAAGAGACCTTCAGCACCACCAGGATCCCCTCTAATCCATGTCCCCAGGGGCCACATCCAGACACCTCTGGGACACTCCCAGACACAGGGACTCCACCACCTCCCTGGGACACTTATTCCAAGACCTGCAGGGAAAAACTGTTTTAATCTCTGATCTGAACCAATCCTTTAGCAATTTAAGGCCATTTCTTCTCATCTTTTCCCTTGAACTCCCTTTAAAAGCACCATTTGGGCTCTGCAGGTGCCCAGCTGGATTCACCCTCCTGGTCTAAGTCCCCTCTCCAGGGATGGGATAAATCCCACTTGCTGGAAGCAGAAAGGCTGAGCTGCTGCCTTAGATTAAGCCCTGGACCTTGAGACAGCCAAGTCTGGCTGGAGGATTTCCACCCACAGGGAATACACACATTATTAAAAATATCCCTGGGTTTGACCCAAGGCATTCAAGAACATTCAAGCAAAGGATGTGGGTGTTTGAACTGCTAAGTCTTTGTTTCTATAGTTAATCCAAAATTACTTCCATAAACGCTCTGCTTCCCATTCACTGATTTTATTTTTAAAATTGTTCTGTCATATTCCCCGAAATCCTTATATCTTTATCTCCATATTGAAATTGAATTTAAGGTCAAGAGTTTGGCATTTGGGGTGAAATAAAATATAAGTTTGCACAACCTTCTTGGGTGAAATAAAACTCACTTTTGCACAGCTCTGCTGATTAATTATTGCCCACTGAAGTTCTCCACTGATTCCAAGATGTGGCACTTGACTGTCAGTATGGGCAATATTTCAAGGAAAGGCCTCAGAAATTGAAATAAAAACTGTTTTTCAAGTTCAGTCTTATGGGAGGTCACCAAAGGGGAGACTAAGCTCTGCTCAAACATTGACCAAGATCCTGAGCTTGGACTAAGATTTAAGGAGCACATTTGTCCAGGGAGTAGCTGGATATTATCCCTACAGATGACTCCAAAGCAGAGTGATCCCCCTTTTTGCTTTTCCTAAGGAATACTCAGATAAAAAGTGATCACCAGCCCATTTTCCTTATGTGACCATCACCCCTTCTCCCAGATCCTGCCAAATGACTGGGATATTCCTGCAAAATCCTTTTTTTTTTTAACAGCAATTAAAGAGCATGCTCAGTATATGTAGTTTATATGTATTTAATTACAAGTGCCTTTATCCAGCAGCACTGGGAAAGGGGCCACATAGTGGGAATATCAACATTTTACTGATGTTAATTAATATTTTATTGATGTTTTACTTCAGAAGCTGCTGAGGAGAAAGATCTCAGGAGGGAAAACTGGCCCTCAAGGGCCACGCTCAGGTCCGCAGAAACGAGGGCTCTTTGCCTAAATCCTTGTTCCTCCAGGGAAAATGGCATTTCCCAAAAAAATCTGAAGTGTAAAAGAATAAAATTCAGGTTTTGGGTGATGGGGGAAACCGCTTTGCTCGGTGGAGTGACCATGGGAGGACGTGGCCTTGTCCTGGAATGAGGAAATTGTTGGGTTGTTTTTAATCAAGACCGTTTAGAAAGAGGGTGAAACGTCTCTTGGTGTGGTTGCAGACGTGGAGGTTCCCTTTTCACACCTCTAAACTGATCAAACCCACTCCTAACACAGACATGTAGCAACACCTAGTGACCACAGCAGGCTAAGGCACGGGAATTTGAGGAATGAGCTCCTACAGGGACACATTTCCGTCTGGGGAGGGAGGTAAATCGCTGTTTTTAGGCTCTTCCTTAGGTTTTCTCCTGGCTAAGCATTAATTCATTCCTGCATAAAATCCTCTAGATGCAAACTATTTCTGCCTAAATTAAATATATGTATATATATATATACAATATATAAATATATTTATATATATAAATATATATAAATTATATATATTTCCCAGAT
>VYXB01000240.1:100150-116546 GCA_013397135.1 Pachyramphus minor
ATTACACCCTGCTTTTAGGCAGCAGTGGTGTAAAACCATTGAGATATCCATGGTACAGACTGAGAACTGTTCTCTGTCTTTATTTAGGAGTTAATATTCAAAATATATTTAATATATATATATTAAAACACAGGCAATGAAATATTTTAAGTAACCTGTTGAACAGATGATGCCTGCTCTGCCTGAGTGGATGGTGCTGGAGTTCTCTGGAAGCAGCAGAATTATTTTCTTTTCATTTTTTTTTTTTTCACTTTTAAATATTGCTTTTATTTGATGGGAAAAGTCAATGAAGGCAGAAAATTTTCATCTGCTTTTTTTTTTGACCGTTCCCCAGCTGTTTCCCACATTAACTCTAGCAGAGGAATTGTGCAAAAGGCACAATTCCTTGGATAAAAAGAATTACTGGCAAAAAAAAAAAAAAAAGCAAAAGTGGCAAATTTGTGGCTGTGAAAGTCAGCAAATTGAGATATAAATCTCTGGGGCCTAATTCTGAGTGTGACACACACCCACAGACCCCGTGGGCCTTGAAGAATTCATCCCAACCAAGACTGGCTGGGAGCTGAAAGTAAAGTGGCCCTTTTTGGTACCACCCCACATCCCCAACCCTCGGAGTGACAGCACCTGGTGCTGGGGCAGTTTGGAGCTGTGGGGCTGAGGGATGTGGGTTAGGGGTGGGACTGTCTGTCACCTTCAGGGCTGAGGATCTGAGGGGTCTTTTCCAACTTCAGTGATTCCATGATTCTATGAATTAGGGTTTTCAGACAGGGACAACCTTTCCAGGGTTCGGGAAGAAACCCGAGCCCAGGGAGTGAGTCCTCAGGGCAGAACTGAGCTAAAACCACAAGAGGAAGTCATGGAATCATGGAATGGGTTGAACTGGAAGGGATCTTGAGGATCATCCCATTCCAGACCCCTGCCATGGGCAGGGACACCTTCCTCCAGCTCAGGTTGCTCCAAGCCCCGTCCAACCTGGCCTTGGACACTTCCAGGGATCCAGGGGCAGCCACAGCTTCTCTGGGCAACCTGTGCCAGGGCCTCCCCACCCTCCCAGACAGGAATTCCTTCCCAATATCCCATCTAAACCTGCCCTCTGGCAGTGGGAAGCCATTCCCCCTTGTCCTATCCCTCCATCCCTTGGAAATAGTCTCTCTCCATCTTTCCTGGAGCCCCTTCAGGCCCTGGAAGGCCACAGTCAGGTCACCCCAAAGCTTCTCTTCTCCAGGTGAACAATTCCAACTCTCCCAGCCTTTCCTCCCAGCAGAGCAGCTCCATCCCTGGGATCCTCTTGGTTCCAAAGACCCTCCATCCCCTGTGGGTGCAGCACTGGTTGTCCCACATGATGTGTTGCACTCCAAAAGTTCAACAGGTGAATGTTTAATCTGATTATTACCTATTTCATGAGTAAGTTTTCCTTCCCAGGCAAATGGGGCCACTCATTGAATTGCTATTGCTCTTTTTTAATTCTGGGGGAATGAAATGGAAAATTCCCATGAAAATTAACCTGATGATTTAAATTAATTGCCTGTGACCCTTTGAACACGTGTTCCAGGAAATAATTTGGCAGGCAAAAACTCCCCAGGGAATGCTGCAGGATATATCAGGAGGCAGATCTTCACCCATAGTCAGGAGTGGCTTCACCAGGAGCCCACCAGGGGATGCAGGAGTCCATCTACACCCCAAACTTGGCCAAATCAGCTCCACCCTCAGGTTTGGAGTCTGCACACCCAATCCTGAAGGAATAACTTCCATTTCTGCCCATAGTCCTTGAACAAGACTCCAGGTGACAAGATGCAAACCAGCCCCTCACAGCACTGCAGGAATCCCATCCTACAGCCCATCCTGGAACTCCACCTGCTTCACCAGGAGCAGATTTTGGTGGGGCCAGCACAGGACTGCTGTCCTGCCAGAGATATCATGGAGATGATCCAAGGGATGGAGCAACTCTGCTCTGGAGCCAGGCTGGGAGAGCTGGGCATATTCAGCCTGGAGAAGAGAAGGCTCTGGGGAGACCTCAGAGTGTCCAAAGGGCTTTATAAAAAGGAGGGAGAGGGACTTTTTATGCAGGCAGAGAGTGACAGGACAAGGGGGAATGGTTTTAAACTGAAGGAGAGCAGGGATAGATGGGATATTGGGAAGAAATCCACCTGTGAGGGTGGGGAGGCCCTGGCCCAGGTTGCCCAGAGAAGCTGTGGCTGCCCCTGGATCCCTGGAAGTGTCCAAGGCCAGGTTGGATGAGGCTTGGAGCAGGGCCCTCCTCCATGGAGGTCTGAAGGGGACCACTGTGGGACCACAGGGCTTTGAGGTCCCACTGCTCCGTCCCCATCATTCCCAGTGCCTTTGCACAGCTACAGAGGTCCTGTCACCTACACTCTGCTTGGAAATCCCAGCTAATGTCCAGCCTTGAAAGACAGACCTAGAAGTTCCTTTTCCATATCTCTGCACATCTGACAAGGGATCCAAGCTCCCCCAGTCTCCAGAAATTTCTAAATATGTGAAAGAAGCTATTTTGAGGCATTTCTGTCATGATTTTTGCCCAGAAGTTACTCAAACCCAAAGGCTGACTAATCTGCCAAAACAGATGAAACTCCAACTTTGGGAGAGCACAAAGATTCCCCCTGAGCAGCTGACTATAAAAAGCAGTCTTAAAAAATAAATAAATCAAGAATTCAGGTAAAAGATGTATCTGAGATCCATGAACTGATTTCTATATATACTGAGATAAATCCTTCTGTTAAACTACCTATTTAAACAATACATCTGCCACAAAATACTATCATCCAGCCACTTAAAGAAGAAAAAGATATGAGCCAATTATTACAACTCTGGGAGGTCAGGAAGGTGAAACCTCTCAAATTATCCCAGGCGAGCGCGGCCTCGGAGGAGCTGCCTGCGCACAAGCTGCGTTGGGGAGCTCAGCACGGACCTCTCCCGCTTGATATTCCACGTGTTTGTGCTCCTGAAAGGCTTTTAGCCCTCGGGTAAGGATTAGGCAACAGTTTAGCAGCCTTAAAAGACATCATGAAAATGTAGGCTCAGCTGTCAGCCCTCAGAGGAAAGAGGCCTCATCGTGTTTTTCGGGCTGTTACCCACACCGGGGTTATTCCTGCTTCCAGAGGGTGGAATAATTTTGGCAAACTGAGTTGTTCTAGAACATCTTCTTAACTTTAACCAGTATTTGTCATACATCTCAGCTGTAACTCACCAGAACAACAGGAAATAAATGTTTTAATCCACACTCGTGGAAGCGAAACCCCAAAACGGAGCCCACCAGGACCGACCTTCTGCCGGAGCCGCTCCAGGGATGGAACTTCCCTGTGCATAGCAGAGGTTTATGGCACAGCCTTCCCCAGGGGTGGTGATCAACTGGGATGTTCACCAGTGCTGATGGTGCAACAGGGGGGCTCTTGCACAAGAACTTCAGCTCTGGGGGCTCCAACACAAGAAAGATGTGGAGCTGTTGGAGTCAGCCCAGTGAAGGCCCCTGAGCTGATCCCAGGGCTGGAGCAACTCTGGGAGAGCTGGGAGTGTTCAGTCTGGGGAGGAGAAGGTTCTAGAGAGACCTCAGAGCCCCTTCCAGGGCCTAAAGGGGCTCCAGGAGAGCTGGAGAGGGACTGGGGACAAGGGATGGAGGGACAGGACACAGGCAATGGGTTCCCACTGCCAGAGGGCAGGGAGAGATGGGAGATTGGGAAGGAATTCTTGGCTGTGAGGGTGGTGAGGGGCTGGGATAGAATTACCAGGGAAGCTGTGGCTGCCCCTGGATCCCTGGAAATGTCCAAGGCCAGGTTGAACGGGGCTTGGAGCAACCTGGGCTGGTGGAAGGTGTCCCTGCCCAGGGCAGGGGGGAGGAACTAAATTTTCTGTAAATTCCCTTTCATCCCAAACCATTCCATGATTCCAACCTTTCCACTGACAGCCTTGGTATCTCTACCAAAACAGGCTCAGGATTTGGGGTGTGGGAAACAGGGAGATGAAATGGCTCATCAAGAATTTGTACCTTAAAAACAGCAACGAGAGCAAGAGAAACTGTGCTCTGATACAAATCCCTACGTGATGTTAGAGATTAAATCAGTGAGAGGTGTAATGAATGCCCAGGTTGGATGCAGAGGTAAGTAAGGAAAAACTGAAGCTCTTTTATGGAACCAGGTGACTAAAAGAGTGAGAGCACCCACTGTTGATTAAAGAATCAGGAGAGATGGTCCTGAGGAGAAACCATCTGGCTTAAAGGCATTTGGCTTCAATATGGAAATACAGAGACCTTGAGCTACTGATCGACAAGTCTGGCTTTCCTTCTGCTCTTTTACTAGGAATTATAAAAAAAAATCAAAAGAGCTGACAAAAAAACAACCAAAGAGGCTGACAAAGAAGCAAGGAGACACCAGACAGAAGCTGGGGCAGCACAATGCAGAGAAAAAGCTGAGAGAGTGAGTTTTAAATGCCAGCACCAGCAGAAAAGTCTTGAATCCGTTGCAAAGGTGCTTCTCTCACTTGATTCGAGATATAAGACATCGATTCAAGCCTCAGTTTCAGTCTGCAAACACCTGGTGGGGCCCAAGCTGCTTCCCAGGTCTGAAAAGGAGATAACAGAGTGTTGTCACCAACATCTGGGAGATGCTCCAGAGCATTATTTTCCAGAAAATATTGCTCTGGGTGTTGTAGCAAAGAGTTGGAGCTCAGTCAGGTGACAAATTCAGTCAGGTAGGGAAAATTGTTTTAAACTGCCAGAGGGCGGGTTTAGATGGGATATTGGGAAGGAATTCCTGGCTGTGAGGGTGGGGAGGCCCTGGCACAGGTTGCCCAGAGAAGCTGTGGTGGTGCTGGGTGACAATGGGACTGGATGATCTGGAAGGTCCCCTCCAGCCTTGACGATCCTGTGACTGTGTGATCACCCTGTTCAGGTTTTGGCATGAGGGTCTGCAGTGATCTGACCTCATCAAGAGCCACTGTTTGAGACTTGCTTTTATTTAGTGTTTTCCAAAATCACATCCTCGAGCTTTTGGTTGACCACAGCTGTGCTTTGGTCCATGTGCTCCCTGTGCTGGAATCCCAGATCTGGGTGCAGTAGGAAGTAGGAAGGCTCCTATTCATCCCAGGCACTGCCACAGTTGAAGATTCCCATTTTTCCACCACAAGCAGCCAACACAACACTCCAAAAAACATTTATCAAATCAAATCTGTTCTACAACACCATTGTATTTTTGAGGTTTGTTTTCCTGCTGATGCTTTTTTCTTCTGTGCAGCTCAAACTAATAAACCGAGTTCCATGCTGGTAGTAAAAGCTTGGGGTTGGAGTCATCCCTCTAGGACAATGTTCTGATGGATCAGGGCAGTTCTGCTCTGAGAAGAAGGCTGAGGAAGACCTGTACCCTTTCTTCTTCCCTGAGTAAAAAAAAAAAAAAAAAAAATCAATCAAACCTTGCAAGATTTGGGCCTTAATTTTCATTAAAATCTTATTATAATGAATTGACAAAGCTGCTGTTACTGGTCACATGAACAGTACAAGACTCACATCTAAATAAAATTTAATATTTTGGCTTTTAAACCAGGATTAAAGTTAGTTTTCAGTGGTTGCAATTCTTGGCACAAAGTGTTCCAAACACTCTCTTGCATTTCTTAAAGCACCTGAATGAGATTTCACTGTGCATGCAGAGGGCAAACACAACCTCAAGTTAGCACTTAGGAAACAATCTTTGTTAAATTATAATCTCTAGAGCTTCACCCTGTACTTTGGGTGTCACTGGAGAGATTAAAACACAGCTTTTTGGTGCCTTGTTTGTTTTAAACATCCAGGATCCAAACCCATATAAAAGGGAAGATTTACTGTACCAGAACACAAACCCCTGGAGTTGTTTGAGGGAGACAATGCAGGGAGGCTCTGCACATTCTGCCAGTGGCACATCAGCCCTTATTTGAAAGTATTCCAAGTGTTCATTTCAGCCATCAGAGACCAAATCATGGAATGGTTTGGGTTGGGAGGGATCTTAAAGCCCATCCAGTGCCACCCCTGCCATGGGCAGGGACACCTTCCACCAGCCCAGGTTGCTCCAAGCCCCGTCCAACCTGGCCTTGGATACTTCCAGGGATCCAGGGGCAGCCACAGCTTCTCTGGGCAACCTGGGCCAGGGCCTCAGCACCTTCTGAGTAAAGAATTTCCTGGCTCCACTCAAGGAATTCCACCAAGGTTTCCTGGCTTCCAGCAGATGGAAGCTTGAGTTGACAATCTGAGTGTGCCTGGGAAGAGCAGGTCCCACTCCATGGGTACAACCCCATCGTCTCCCACCATGTTGAGTCTTCCTAAAACCCCTCTTTAATTCATGAAGTAGAAGAAGGTATTTAAAGGGTTTTTTTGTGGAAAAGAAATCTTTCCATTTTTCATCTGGTATCCAAATATTTCCCAAAAATAAAATGCTAAAAAAATCACAGGGCTGCAATGGTCGGTGAGCCCCAGGTCAGTGGATCAGCTCCCTGAGACTTATCAGGCACTTGAAATCCCATGTAAAAACTTCCCTTAAAACTGAAACCTGTGCCTTTTCTGACACCAGACAAATCCTGGAAGGAGGGTCACACGAATTCAGACCTGGCAGAGTTAGGAACTGAAATCTGGCAGAAGAAATTAATTCCTGCTTTTCTTCTGAGCCTCAGTTTTAAGCAGCTGGTTCTGGCTCTGAGGACGACGTCCTGAAATCCAGGCAGTGCATGTTTACAAAAAATAAAGCTGTCAACCTCGAAAGTGATATGCTGAAGAGGATGTTGAGTGAGAGGAATCTCAGAGGGAGGTTTGATTCTATATTTTCCTGCTAAAAGCACAAAGCATTTCTGTCATAACACTGTTATTTCTCACATTGCTCGCGTGTCCTCACATGGAGGTCTGGGGTTTTTTTACTAATAAAGTGATAAATTGCAAATAATTTTTTACTCTTGAGATACTTTAAAAAAAAATAAAATTAACTGACATTTAAAATCTGCATGCTTAGCAGGTCATTAATTACCTCATTTAAGAGCTGACAGGTCTCATGTCATGCTCTACACTGTTTTTCAAGCTGTCACACCCACGCTCTGCCTAAAAGCTGTTGAGTATAAGCGTCGTCATTTATAATGCAAAAAGGGTATCATTGATTATGTCCTGATTATTCATCATAATGCTTTCTTTCATGTGTACTTAATCATTGTGGTTTCTTGGAATATGCAAACCTTTCAGGCAAATCTTTCTCCGGAGCAATCCAAACAGAGCCCTGGGCTGACACCAGCTGGGCAAATAGGGCTGGGGACTTTGGGAACAAAGCAATGGCACAAACCCCACCTATGGTCGAGGAAACCAGCTTGGGGGGGGGGACAGTGGGGACTGCAGAGCTGAGGTCTGATTTCCTCTGCTGAAGGAATGAATGGCTCCGGGTTTGTCATGCTGGCTCCGGGATGACCGTGGCAAACGCAGCCCCCCTCACACAGAGCAAGCTGAGGATCAGCCAACAACAGCAAAAGCAGCAGAAAAACAGAATTCACAAAATTCACAGGTTCACTGAGGTTGGAAGAGATCTCCAGGGTCATCAAGTCCCCCCTGGGCCCCATCCCCACCTTGTCCCCCAGCCCAGAGCACTGAGTGCCACATCCAGGCCTTCCTTGGGCACCTCCAGGGCTGGGGACTCCAAACCTCCCTGGGCAGCCCCTGCCAAGGCCTCACCACCCTTTCCAGCCAGAAATTCCTCCTCATGGCCAACCTGCCCCTCCCCTGGCCCAGCTGGAGGCCGTTCCCTCTCCTCCTGTCCCTTGTTCCCTGGGAGCAGAGCCCGACCCCCCCCAGCTCCCCCCTCCTGTCAGGGAGTTGCAGAGCCAGAAGGTCCACCCTGAGCCTCCTTTTCTCCAGGAAAAAATTATCTTTTGTTATCTCCAAGCACAACAGTGAGGTCAGGTAGTGATTTCCATAGAAAAACTTACTTCAGCACAATGCTCAGCACGTGATTTTCTAGGAAAAGCTGATGGGGCAGCAAAGCCCGTACACAGTTGACCTCCAAAGAAAAGGGACCATCCACCAGCAGCTGTCTCAAAAATCCCACTGCTCCCCACCTGAGAGCTCCTGGGAGATTTCTTTTATGGAGAAGGTTTTATCAGGGTGAGCATTTCCAGCAGTCCCAGAGGCACAATACTGAAAGAGAAAGATCAACTATCAGGTTCTAGGGCTTTCCTAACAGAGATAAATATCAACACTAAGCACAAACTTCTGACCTCTAATTAATCAATAAATTAAAACTATACAGTGTATTGTTAGCAATGAAATTAGGGAAAAAAATCCCAACTCTGTGAAGGGAGAACTGTTTCTTGCTATGTTGGTGGGGTTTTATTCCACTAAGAAGTACAGGGATGGTCAACAGCTTCCTGACACCTCATGGAGATCCTGAAATTCTTGGGGCTTTTCCCAGACTGGAGCAAAGCGGAAAACTCTCCACAGAAATGTGTTTGGAGCTCTACCTTTGCTTCTGTGATTATGTTCTCAAAAGAACCTTTAAATATTAATCAGTTAGAGGAGAAGAGCACTGTGGTCCCAAGTGCTTTGGGGGAAAAGGCTTGAGGAGCCTGGTTTTCTTCCTCTAAAAACAGGAGCAAGAGCATCTCTCTGCTTGAGCCGAGGGGGATGGAATTATCCCCAGGGGAGCTATATTTATCCTATTAAAACCCCTTTGCTTTTCACATCTGTTAGCACACAGCTCTGGCTGGTTGGCAGATGAGTAACAAAGTTATTGCAAAGGCAGAACATCTTGTGGGAATATCACTGTGTGGTGCTGCTCGGAGCTGGAGGTGCTCAAAGCGTGGATGGCACCTTCCCTTTGGTCCAGGGAAGAAAAATAATTTCACATCATCTTCCTATGCTTTCTTTGCCCTAAAGAGGCCACAGGATCAGGGAGGTTCAGATGGGATATTAGGAAAAAATGTTTTCCCTGCAGGAGTGGTCGGGCCTTGGAAAAAGTGTCCCAGGGAGGTGGTGGAGTCCCTGTGTCTGGGAGTGTCCCAGAGGTGTCTGGATGTGGCCCTTGGGGACATGGATTAGGGGGGATTGTGGTGGTGCTGGGTGAAGGTGGCACTGGATGATCCTGAAGATCTCTCCCAGCCTTGATGCTTCTAAAATTCTGGGATTATTCAGGGGTTGAGTTTCTTTTGTCTGAACGCTGAGGGATAAAAAAAATTGGTGGAAGATTCCTCAAAATCAAGAAGCAAACAATTCTCTTCCTGAAGATCTTAGATTAGGTTGCCCAGAGAGGTTGATTCCCCATCCCTGGAAGTGTCCAAGGCCAGGCTGGAAGGGGCTTGGAACAACCTGGGATAGTGGAAGGCGTCCCTGCCCATGGCAGGGGGTGGAACAAGATGAGATTTAAGGTCCCTTCCAACCCAAACCCATCTGTGATTCTAAGAATTAAACATTTTCAGGTGTTTCACACGTTGGACAGGCACACACCAAAACCCCAGACCTGGTCACTCAAGGCTGAACTTGAACAGGGAAAGAAACAATTATCTAAAAAACAGCCTGTGTCCCCTTTTTCATAGAAAAATGCAACAGTTAATTCCTTCTCTAAGGAAGGAATTCCCTCTCTCACCCACCATCACTGGAAGATCTGAAGGTCGGATTTTCTCAATACAGAAGTCTTTCCCCAGGCCACTCAATAGACCATGTCCTTAAATATTAATTATTTTTTATTTAAAATATTTTTTCTTTTCAAAAATGTGAATTCCCTGTTTGAATAAAACCTTCCTACCTACAGAAATATGTATCTACAGTACATATCTATCTGTCTGTGGGTAATTCTACACTCCTCAGGGGATAACACAAAGGAGTTTACAGAGTTTTACAGAGGAAAATTGAGACCTGAAATACTAAAAGTTTAGCAACACCCCTGGAGAGGGATCAGGGAGCTCAACAGACACCTGGTCGACTGGACTCTTCTTCCCTTGCAAAATGCAGTTTGGGGGACAAGGGGAATCTATTGAGGGTTTCTGCTGGGCAAAAACTTCCCCACCTTCAAAGGCTGAAGTTCCTCAAGCAGCGTCAGCACCAGGATGGAAGCGGAGAAGGGCGTTAAAGTTCAGGAGGGCAGGAAAAGTCGCGGCGATAACTTTATCTGGGGGGGTTAATTAGCTCCCAGTCGCTCCTGGGAAGCCTTTTTCTTTTGTCCCAGGGGCAGGTTGTTTGCCAAGCAAAGGCCAAGAGCTGTGTGAACCACCTACAGCAAATGTTCCTACAATGGGAGTTTCAGCAGGGACTGCTGGTGTTTGCCCAGTATTATTTCCAGCCACCTGTGCCGGGTTTGCAGAGCGGGCGGGCAGCGGGTCTGTCTTTTGTGTGCCCAGCTTTTGTTGCTGGGAACTCCTTCCCAGCTAAGGGAGAGCCAACCTGGCTGGTTTCTTCCTCTGCCTTGAACCTCAGGCCTCCCAGATTGACCGACCCCAAAGGCGACTCCGCTCCTTCGAACCCTTTCGTGTGCCCGAGAAGAAGCTGCGGTTTGAAAGCCTCAGCAGTGGGTTGGGGATCCCAAAATCCCAGAATCATCAGGGTTGGAAGGGACCTTCAAGATCATCCAGTGCCACCTTCACCCAGCACCACCACAATCACCCCTAATTCATGTCCCCAAGGGCCACATCCAGACACCTCTGGGACACTCCCAGACACAGGGACTCCACCACCTTCCTGGGACACTTATTCCAAGGCCTGACCACTCCTGCAGGGAAAACAGTTTTCTTAATATCTCATCTGAACCTCCTCTGTCACATCTTAAGGCCACTTCCTCTCATCCTTTCCCTTGGGACATGGCAGAAGAGCCCAACTCACACCTCACTCCAACCTTCCAGGAAATTCCCAACCTTATTTTGATGACAGTGCTCTTCCCTTAAAAGGGCAGTGCACCCTTTTTTTTAAAATTTATTTTCATTGTAATGTTAAACGTGGTATTTACCTCAGCCCTTTCCAAAACAAACACACCCTCCCTTTTGCGTCATCTGAATTTTCTGTACCTGCTGCAACATAAAACACGATAAAGAATTGCCTCAAGCAGCTCATGGGGCAAATAAGTGGCAGGGTGAAGGGTTAAGGAGGAGAGCTGCTGCTGCTCTGCTCCAGTTTTGTTTGGGCCAGGTTTTTAGAACTTGACTCACCTACTCCTACCCCACAAATAATTCTCCTGGAGTCTGTAAAATGATCTTCTACATCTCCTCAGCCTCTGGGTGTGGCCCTTGGGGACACGGTTTAGGGATGATTCTGGTGGTGCTGGGTGATGGTGGGACTGGATGATCTTGAAGGTCTCATCCAACCTCGATGACTCTGTGTGATTTTCCCAGGACAATCTCACTTGCAGACATAACATTAACCCTCATTCTCTGATCAGATTCTCGCCATTTCCCCCACACTGGGATGCACTGGGAAGGAGGAGGCCGTGGGGATGTCACACGCGGTGAGTTCTTCACCAGCCAGGGTGGCAGCTCTTCCATGTGCAGCTCCAGAGAGCACAGGGCACGTGCAATCCCTCACTGCAGGAAACCACGAGACGTCATCCCAGATCTTATCATCAAGGGGTTCTTTGCTCTTCAGAGCAGAAGTGTGCAGCTATCTTCAAATATTCAGGAGGAGTGCTGCCCACATCCCTTCAGAATGAGTGGAAACAGATGGAAACATCCACACGGGAAGAGGCCGCTTGCCAGAGTGGCTTATCCTCATCCAGACACTCATGTTCAGCGGGGTGTTCCGGAGGCATTAACCACTGGGTGGGCCACATGACTGGCTGCTACTACTTGAAGGGTTAGTTAGGGTTTGAATTTTTGTCAGCTCAGCCCGAGGAAGTTCCTGTTTTAAACTCCCAAGATCCGTGCTACTCCAAAAGCACAGTATCTTCTCCTCACAGGAAGAACAAGCTCCTCAGAAAATGGCAACGGAGCCCTTGCAGATGTTCATGGAATCCCAGAATCACCGAGATTGGAAGAGACCTTCAGGATCATCCAGTCCCACCCCAGCACCACCATGATCACCCCTAATCCATGTCCCCAAGGGCCACATCCAGACACCTCTGGGACATTCCCAGACACAGGGACTGCATTACATCCCTGAGACACTGATTCCAAGGCCTGACCACTCCTGCAGGGAAAAATTGTCTCTAATCTCTGATCTGACCCTGCCCTGGTGCAGTTTGAGGCCATTTCCTCTCCTCCTTTCCCTCAGGACATGGCAGCAGAGCCCGACCCCCCCTCCCTGCCCCCTCCTGTCAGGGGGTTGCAGAGAGCAATGAGGTCCCCCCTGAGCCTCCTCTTCTCCAGATAAACCCCCCCAGCTCCCTCAGCTGCTCCTCACAGCACATGTTCTCCACACCCTTCTCCAGCTCCATTCCCTTCCCTGCACACACTCCAGCCCCTCAGTGTCTCTTCCACGAGGGCCCAGAACTGGACACAGCCCTGGAGGTCCCTCAGCAGTGCCAGCACAGGGGGACAATCTAACATGACCAAATCCAACCATTAACCTAGCACTAAACCATGTCTCCAGGTGCCACATCTGCACATCCTTTAAATCCCTCCAGAGATGGTGACTCCACCTCTTCCCTGGGCAGCTGTGCCAGGGTTTTACAACCCTTCCTCGCCTGGTCGACTTTGACCCTGCACAGGTTGGACAAGGCTGGATAAGGCCCAAGGCAAAGTCATCTGCAAATCCATTAAATCATTAATACCTCCAATATCTGGGAACTGACTGGGCTCCTGGAGCAGAGCAGGTAAGTTCTCAGGAGCTGTCACAACACGTATCCTCTGTCTTGTTTCCTTGATAAAGTTCCCTATAAATCAGTCAGAAGCATAATAAAAAATATTATTACAGGGGAAACAGCTGTAAAACTCTTGTCTTTGAGACATTTCCCTGGCTCTGTACATAAATTGGAAGAATCAGCCATAATATCACCTTTGCTTTGGATTCCCAAAGCTGCCTGAGGCAACCAGGCACTTGACACACGTTCATTTTCTTTGGGCACACCTTTGAAAACTCCGGCTGGTGTGATTTTCCAAGGAGGTACATCCCCCTGGGAGTGTGACCACGCTTGGAATGTCTCTGGCACTACTCTCACTGTGTTCCAGCACAGATTTGCAGCTCTCTGACATCACTCACTGCTCTTTTTAATTCCTCTGCTGGTCTGCACACTTTGCACAAGTGTATCAGCACTGAGGTTTTCGTGGTGAGCTGGGAGAGGAGTTAACAGCACTATCTAACCTCAGTTGTTTTATCCCAACATGGCTGTGGTTTGGTCTTCAAACAAGCTGAAAGATAAGCAAACAGCTGCTGTGACCCCTCTTGCATCATGTATATTTTATGAAAGCAAACAGTTTAATGCTGTGGTTCACACCCCACTGCTGAACACTCAATGGAGTAATCTCTTCACCAGAACAGGGGTTGAATCTCCCTTCATTCCTCCCCAAAATGCATTGGAATGAGTTGTCCAGGAAGGTGATGGAGTCCCTGTGTCTGGGAGTGTTCCAGAGGTGTCTGGATGTGGCCCTTGGGGACATGGATTAGGGGTGACTGTGGTGGTGCTGGGGTGGGACTGGATGATCCTGGAGGTCTCTTCCAACCTTGAGGATTCTGGGACTATTCAGGGGTTGAGGTGCTTTTGTGCTGAACTCTGAGGGATAAAAAATATGCTGGAAGGCTTCTCAAAATCAAGAAGCAAACAGTTCTCTTCCTGAAGTTCTTAATTAGGTTGCCCAGAAAGGTTGTGGACTCCCCATCCCTGGAAGTGTCCAAGGCCAGGCTGGAAAGGACTTGGAGCAACCTGGGCTAGTGAAAGGTGTCCCTGCCCACGGCAGGGGGTTGGAACTGGATGATCTTTGAGGTCCCTTCCAACCCAAACCAGCCTGGAATTCTATGAACCTTCCAACCTTGGTGGTTCTATGATTCTGGGATCTGCTCTCCCTACAGCCAAAATATGGTGTGATTCTTGGGGTATCCTGTGTAGGGCCAGGAGCTGGACTCGATGATCCTGATGGGTGCCTTCCATCTCAGCATATTGTCTCATTCCAGAGGATCCTGGAGTGGTTTCACTCCAGTTCTCACAACCAGAAAAACACACAGGTAAAATGTACAAAGTGGCAGACTTAGGAAAACTCAGCTTTTCTGATTCCTGTTCCCTGTTCAACCCCATCTTCCTTATCAACACCTCAGTTACATTCCCATAGTCGATTATTTGCTTTTGCCTTAAAATGCCTGCACAAAAAGGAGAATCTTATTTCAGAGAAGCATCTCATTGCAAAAGCATCCTGGAAAGAGCAGAAATAAAGAGCATGAACCATCATTCACGTCATCGGGACAATCACACGAGTCCAAACCTAAGAACAATTGCGCATTTTTCTCTGCTCCCTCGAGACCCGACATTTAAAGCTCGTATATATTTCCTGCAAGCCTTGCAACAGCTTCTTAAAAATATTCTTGGCAGCAGATAAGTGGTGAAGCACCGAGTCCAAGCTGTGCACACCAAGAATTTTTAAACCAGCGGTTCCTTAGTCTTTGCTACTTTTAATAATTTCAAGTGAAGAAGTAAAAATTTGTGTAACAGACAGACTGAGCCACATGTGGAGGGGAACCGTAAGGCAGAAATAAAACACTATTTTGTTTCCAGCTAGATGTTCATGATCCTGAGGTGCTGAAATGCCACTGAAATCCACCAAACAGGCCCTATTTTTCTTTTAAACACTATAGAATTTTAAATTATGCACAGTTAAAGGAGTGGGACACTGTTACAGTGCTTTTCCCTTAAAAGCTTATCATGACTAAATCAAATCTGCAACCCAGAAAGGATTTGCCAAAGAAAGGCTCCTTAGGACTTAAATAGTAAAAGTGTTGAGGATTTGTCAAGCCTGTCCTTAGGTCACAAAGTTAGAGAGCTTAGACCAGACACAGGGGACTTGTACAGTGTAATTCCCTGGGAGGGTGGGGAGGCCCTGGCACAAGTTGCCCAGAGAAGCTGTGGCTGCCCCTGGATCCCTGGAAGTGTCCAAGGCCAGGTTGGATGGGGCTTGGAACAACCTGGGCTGGTGGAAGGTGTCCCTGCCCATGGCAGGGGTGGCACTGGATGGGCTTTCAGGTCTCTTCCAACCCAAACCATTCCATGATTCTATCCATTTAGGAAGTAGAGATCACCTCCTGTGCCCAATTTGTGGCTCACACTCATACAAGACACCTTCTGTGATTATAGAACCAGAAGAGAGCAAGCATGGAAGAATCATGGGTGAGGCAACCATCTGGCAGCTTCTGAATAGACCAATATAGGAAGAAATGGCAATTCCTTATGGGAACTTGGATAACTCCTCCCAGTGTCTGGCAGCCACGACAGATCCTCCAGGGAAAAGCACAAGACAGAGAACAAACACGATGGTCTTTTTCCAGTTTGCATCCAGACCGTTGGCTCTGTCCTTGTCTCGACCCTCTTGGAAACCATTTCTCCTCTTGGCCTCCAGGACATCTTGAGGGAATGAGCTCAATAAACCAACTACGCACGACTGTGAAAAACTTTTCCCTTTTGTTTTGTGCTTTATGATCCCACCAGGCACCCCCCGCTGCTTGTGCTTTGAGAAAGAATATTTAATCTCTCCCTATCTGCCTTCCCCATGCTATTCAGGATTTTATAGTAGCCCATCATGACCCTTTCCCACTCCGTTTGTCCATTTTCCCAAACTCAGGAAAATTACTATGGTTGAACTTATTTTCTGCAAGGGATCATTTCAGTCTCTGCTCTTCTCTTTACTTTTCCTGGATCTGCTTCTCTTACTTTTGCTGGATTCAAGGAGTGATGTCCAAAGCAGAGCATGTTATATTATTTATATTATTAGCATGTTATGTTATTTATATTATTGCACTATGACAACAACCCCCTGCAGCTCCAATTCCTGTCTAAAAGGAGGTATGAATCATACATGGGACAAAAAATGCTCTGTTGATTCATTTTTGACTGCAGCTGAGCACTGAAGCAGTATTTTCACACACCACAATCCAACCATCATGAGGTGACACCAGTACCCTGCAACCAGTGAAATCCCCAAATCAAATATCCCATTGACTTCAAAGTGCTTCAAGTGAAGAACAAATATGGAGTGGAGTGGATCCACTCCTGAAGAACAGGCTGAAATAGGTCCAGAGCTTCTAATAAGGATCAGGACAGGCTGGATTGATGGGATGAGACCAGGTGTGGGAGGTTAAACCAAGCCGAGTGTCAGGTCCTGCCCTTGGGTGACAACAACCCCCTGCAGCTCCAGGCTGGGGCAGAGGGGCTGGAAAGGATCAGGAAAGGGCCTGGAGGTGCTGGTGACAATGGTTGGACATGAACCTGGGTGTGCCCGGGGGGAAAGAGGCCAATGGCACCTGGTTTGGATCAGGGATAATCCAGGGCAGGGA